>PVKB01000319.1:820000-840654 GCA_004027205.1 Ctenodactylus gundi
AGATGAGTCTTTTGGGGTTCAGGAGCATAATGTCATAGGGTGGATCAGAAGTGTCCCCCCAAAGCTTCAAGTAGCCATGCATACTGTGTACTGCTACTGGGAGGAACCTGGCCGGAAGAGGTAGATGCATGGGGCTTTTACCTGGAGTGGTGTGTGCTGTTTTTTTTCTTTCCACCAGTCTGTGAAGATATCTATCTCTAGATCTCTGGTGATGGCCGAGGTCCTACTACGTGATTCCACCATTTTTCAACTGCCCACCTGTAAATAGACTGTGACCTTATGAAACTGTGAGCTGAAATAAATCTTTCCTCCCTAAAGTTTTGGATGTCTGCTGTGGAGTCACAGCAACAAAAAAGTAACTGAAAAAAGAGGAAATGAACTGGGAATGTAGCTTAGTCAAAGAACCACATAGCAAACCTCTACATGAGCAAAAAATATAATCTGAACACAATATAACAAATATATGATGCCAATTTGATAGAGATAAAACAGAGGACCCAACTGAACATCAGTTTTTGTTATCATTTAAAAATGAAACAAAAGATGCACAGGTAAATTTTCCTATCCTGCTTTAAAAACTTGTGCAAGTAGCCTACATTCTTCTCTCATATTTAGGTAGCATAGTGATTTATGGCCATTATACTTCCCAAATATAAAACAGAACCATTTTGAGACCTAAAAATCCCATTCCCGAATAATAATGCAAATTGCTAACACAGTTTAGCAGTAAATCTTATCCACTTAACCTGCTAGCAGTGGGAAAGAGTATGATGCTTCTTACATTCCATACCAAGGCCTGAACATGAAGCACACTGAATGATTAAATATTATAATTATTATTGTAAGAGACACATGGGCATGTAATCCTCTGCAAAATACTCCTCATTGCTTCAAACACCCTTATCCCATCTCTCTTGCCACTTTTTGAAGCAATTTTGAAAATTCTCTTCTATGATTGTCTTTTGAGGACATTGTGCCTAACTCAATGTCTAACATCAATTACAAATGCTTACATTTCAAGACCACTTGACTTCAAAGAAGAGCCAGAAATCACATAGTACCAGGCCTGGGAATAAGGCGGTATGACTGCTTTTCTGTTAGGTGGCACTTGGCATCGACCTTCACTATATTTTCATCCTATCTTGTAAAGCCACTCATGACAGAGGACTTCCAGGACTGTTTCAGAAGTGGGCAATAACAATGGAATACGATTGCTTAAATTAAGGTGTCTTAGTTACTTTTTTATTGCTGGGACACATTATCCCACATCCAAAATCTAAGAGAGAAAATATTTTATTTTAGCTCACAGTTTTAGGAGGTGTTGGTCCACTCGTGCACAGCTAGCAATGGCGGAAAGGATCCATCAGGGAACATTTCCTCACGGCATCACCAGAGGAGGCATCTGAGCATCTGTAGGAAGACAGAGCAGGAGCTTAATCCCTTCTCGGTCATCCTCCTGTCCTCCAGTGCACACCTATACTCTCCCCTTCCTAGCCAGACCTCACTTCTTAATGACAGGTGGAATCAATCCATCGATATTTCATAGCATCAAAACACAGGAGATTTTTGGGGGACATTCGAGATCCAAAACACAACACAAGGGGAAGTACTTGAGGGAAGTCATGGCAAAGAAATAATTATTGTAATAGGTTATTTTATTACACATTCACTGTATATGTTGAGCACAGCTTGTATTTATTGCCACGTGTTCAGATTTCTGACTCGTTAGCCTCCGTCTTAGATGGGGAAGGTGTATGCATTTCCAAGTCCATACCAGGCTAAAGTTCACCTTTGCTGGAATTGTCATGGGTATCTTAAAGGCATGTGGGAGGCTGCTTTCACTCTTACAACTAGTGTGATGAACGTTTCTCTTTTCCAAAGGTTGCTCGAACCTCTAACCTTCTCCAGGAATGTTGACTGTCATTCTATCCCTGAAGACAGTCTTGAGACAGGAGCCTGAGAAAAGCAGAATATGATTCTATCTCATGCATAAGACACCTGTAGTTGTGAGAAACCTTCTGACAGCCATGCATTCCAGAAAACCATGGCTGCAGAAGTGTCTCAATTCAGCAAAAACTTCACTAATTCCTGCTGGGTCCCCGGAACTTCCTGTCACTTGATCTGTCAGTGTCTCCTGGAGGAAGGCAGCCAGACCATAGTCTTCTCTTAACATCAGCGACTGAAAAAAAATCATCATTTAAGCTTTAATCTATGCTCGTTAAAGGGGCAGGTACTCATTCCACCTCTTCTCTTTGAGGCGATTCATCCTTCAGCAGTGCCCTACAAAAACATTAGTCCTAAATTTTCTGCAGATTTTTAAAAATCCTACTTGTGGATGTCAGCCTCACGCTATGCAATGACTCTGAAGAGGTGACAATATTCAAGGAGAATATACTCCGATTATTGCAAAAACTTAGCGCTGTTGTGGTTTCCTTCTTCAGGAAGCAGAGGGAGGAAGTGAATTGAAACACACAGAGGACTCCACGCACCCTGAACCCGTCCTGCCAGCGGGGAGGCACGCGCCGGTCTGACCGCTTTCCTTGAGGCGTCCATAGTCCTGTTGGGCAACTCACTTCTATTTTAGATCTATGGTACCTTGCTGTCTCACTTCAAACTTAAACTCTCCCGTGAAAATATATTTTCTTTAGAGGAGTCAGAATTATAGGTCGAGAGAAGTGATACCTGACTGCTGGGGCTTAGAAGTGCGGGCAGAGAAGATATCTGGCTGTAGAAATAAGGGCACATGCCCTGGGAATAGCCTGAACTGAAAGATGGCAACAGGTATGAATATTGACATGTAGTAGGAATGTTTGTGTGTGTGTGTGTGTGTGTGTGTGTGTGTGTGTGTGTGTGTGCTGGACTCAAATATTTGTAACGTAAACTTCAAGTGACTGGACAACCTATATATCTGCAGAAATCTCTGGAGCATTTGCCCTCATTTTATTTACACATAGAGATAGATAGATATGTGCATAATGTTTATATTGAACTTGAATGTTTCATACACACATATATCACATCAAAACTACAATCTCTTCCCTTCCCCCCAACTCCCACTATCACTCCCATTTGGTTATTTCTCTCTTTTTTTAGACCTATCACCTCCCTTTCTCCTTCTCACGTTCTAACCTCCCCTTTCCCTTTCTCCACTGAGTCCATCTTCTTACTTTCTTATCTGTGTCTTACATTTTATATGGTTTGGTTTTCTCATATTAGAACAACCCTATAATATTCAACCTTCTGACTCTGATTCATTTTGCTGAGTATCACGGGTTCAAAGCACATCCGTTTTCTTAAAAATGACTCAAATATGTCATTGTTAACAGCGTAGTAATATTCCATTGTGTATACATATCACATCTTTATACAATGACCTGAAAAAAAATCTAGCTTACTACCTAGTTTTACACTACTATGCTCATCAGGTAACATGTATGTACACACAGTTGTCTGCATCTGTGATTCACTCTTATCTTTGTTCTTCATGAGATTAAAAAATGTTGGGGTCATTTTGAATGCATAAAAACACTCTTTCCTTCAGCATGAGCCCCCCACAATACTACATATATTTCTGAAAGTGACTTTATGGTTTTTTCCATTCAGAATTTCTGTTCAGTACTGTTGTGAGCTAAACCTTGTGTGGCTGTCACTTCAAATGCTATACTTGCAGTTTTACCTTCTTTCTTCTTGTTGTTGTTTTTACCAATGACTCCATTTTCCATGTACTACTCCCCATAATTCTTACTGACAAGATTAAGCCTCAGTTCCCTCAGCATCACTTATAAGAACTTAGGTTGCTTGAAAGGTTCTCCTACTTCGGTCTCCTGACTCACTTCTAAGGTCATTGCTCAGTCCTCAATGTTTCCCTTCCAAATTAGAGTATCTGTTCAGAACTTCATGCAGGAGTTTTTGATGTAAGTTCACGCTCCCCACTTCTGTTTCCCACTTCTTGGCTTTTCAAGCTGTTCTGATGTCAGCTTGTCTTGGGAGCTCCCTGACTCCATAGTTGCTTCTCCCACACTGCATTGAGCAGCATTTCTAGCTTACCTGAAACTTGTCTGAAGTTTTATCGGTGATTATTTATTGTCTGTGCTCACTGTCACTAGAATTCGCATGCCTTGAAGGAAGGGATAATGTGTGGTTTCAGTTTATGTTCTGGCAGTAGCATGGTGTTTAGCACAAACTAAGACTTTAACGAATAGTGACAAGATGAGTGACTTCATTAATTCTAGTAAACCAACCAAAATGAAACTCAACTTTTCAATCTTGTATATTAATATGCATTCACATTACGATTTTTTTCAAAATTTCTTTTTGTATCTTAGGCCTAGCTCTCCAATCTGCTTGTGATATAAATTCTTAGAAGAAAAGATTGCTTAGAATTTTAATTTTCTTTGTAATTAATAATTACAAATACTTTCTTTAAGTGTATGGTAAAATATTTTTAAAACATTAGAAGACTGACAGCATAAAAAGAGCTTATTTTAAATGTTTTTTCAAAAATGTTTAAAATGTCAAGCTGACACCTGAAGAGTCGGACATCATTAATTCCCTATGAAAGATCTAATTTTTTTGTCTATAAATCTCAGAATTTTCTTATTATACAATTTCAGAAGAAAAGTTCTCATATAAATGTTCTGTGTATTTGTGTATGTGATAATGTGTATACATATATGGGAACATACATATCTATGGAGAAAGGAGAGAGGAAAGGGTAATCAGGGAGAGAGAAGAGGGAAACGGTCCTTACATGTGCAGACGCAAGGAGGAAATAGAGACTGATCAACGCAAATGAAGGTGTTCATTATATTGTGCAGTGAAGAGCTTGCAACATAGCGACATGTGGGCCCAGAGAGAGCCCCCTGTCAGTTTCCAACGGAAAAACAGAGCGGTGGTTTTCCTCCTGGAACTCTCAGGGGTTTTCAGTGCTCCGCTACATACAGGCCTTCGAATTGAGTGTTGCTCACAGGGAGTATTATTTTTCAGTATTGTATTTCCACAAATTAAAAAGACAAGTGGAGGCAAAGAAAAGGTTTTTGTTAGTCTTTTATTGAATGAACATCTTACAATTTCCTTTCTCTCTCCCAAATATATGCAAGCTCCTAAATCTCATCAAAGTTGACATATTAAAATAGAAACACTGAACTTTCTGGAAAATAAATTAGGCAAACATCTAAAGGATAGAGGTCTAGACAAAGACTTTCTCAATAAGATACCCACTGCAAAAGAAACAGTTCCCAGAATCAACAAATGGAATTATATCAAGTTGAAAAGTTTCTGCACAACAAAGGAAATTATCAAGAGAGTGAAGAGAGAGCCAACAGAATGGGAAAAAAATTTCACCACCTGTACCTCAGATAGGAGACCATTAACTAGAATATACATGGAACTGATGAAAAACAGACACCCGAATTCAATAACCTGATTAAAAATGAGCTGAGGAAATGAATGGGCAGTTCTCAGATGAAGAAGTTCAAATGGTCAGTGAATACATGATGAAATGTTCGAACATCCTTAGCCATTAAAGAAATGCAAATCAAAACTTCGCTAGATATCATACAATTCCAGAAGAATGGCATATGTCAGGAACTCAAACACCAAGAAAAGCTGGCGAGGCTGTGGGCAACATGGAACCCTCTTACACTGCTAGTGGGATTATAAATGCGCACAACCACTATGGAGGGCAGTGCAGTAGATAAATTCTTCAAAAGGCTGAAAATAAATATCCCCTTTGATTCAGCAATACCTCCTGTCAGAATTTTTCCAAAACAACATCTCAAAGAGATACACATAACCTATGCTCATAGCAACACAACTAATAATTGTTAAAATGCAGAGGACACTAAAACACCCACCATCAGTCCAATAGATACAAAACTTGTGGTACATGTACACAATGGAGTTCTACTCATCGATAAAAACAGATAGTTTTGATGATTTTATAGGTACATGGATCCACCTTGAGACCATCATGCTCAGTGAAGTGAGTCAGACACAGAAGGTTAAATATCTAATAGTTTCTCTAATATGAGAAACCCAGAATACAGTCACTTCACAGAAGTCATTCGGGTACAGACGGGGTTAGAGAGGCTGGAGAGCGTGTGGGAGGGTCAAAAGAGGTGGGGAAAAGCCTTATAACTCTGATGTGATGTATCTGTAGCTATCTCTCTATCTATGCACAAAATACTGAAGTTCACTGTAAACATTATGCTTTGCATATATACATATTCATAAAATGGAGAAAAAAAGGAAAAAAAAAGATTAGTGGATTCTTTCTAGTTAGGAAATCTAGAAACTTCCTAAACACCTTAAGGTAATGAGGGCAAATACACTGACAGAGTAATTCCATAACAATTCTATTAATGATATTGTCAATGAATTTTTAATTGTTATTTTTTATTTACAAATTCATAGATTTAGTGAGTTAACTGGATATAAATCACAACGGTCATTTGTAGCAACTAGCAGTACGATTCCTCCAGAGTGCTATTTCTTTGATGTGGCAGGTGTTCATGTTGCTCGACGAAGTCGCTAAATACCGTTAGCGTCTTCCTGAACCGTCATTTCCAAGCACTTGATGCTGCCATTGTACTGTTTCGAATGATTCTTTTGTGAGTCCTTGAAAAAAATCATTGTATCTACTATCACACTCTGTTTTAGCTTTCCAACGATGCATTTTCTGTCTTTATGACTCATCCAATTCGGGCATGCTGAGTATGAAGTCTGCAAGTGTGTGATGACTGCAGGAGTCTGGTTTGTTTCTGAGAGCTGGGAGGGGTGCAGCAGCTCAGTCCTGCATCACATGCCCATGGCCGGTGTAATAGAGTGCTTCTGCCAGCCTTCATGTTCCACCTTTCCTATGTACATTTGTCATACCCAGAAAGCATCAAAGAGAAAGAATGTGCCGAGGGCTGAGCCAGTGATCCAGCCGTTGTCTTTAGTAGTCCTCACCTCACTTTACTCATATTGCTCTCTGCATTAAGCACTAAAACCTAAACTAATCTCTGCATCCAGAAAACCAGAATTGTAAAGTATTGCAAATTTAATTATTCCTAGTCTTGATAAAATACCTTTATCATTTTGAAGAAAAAAATTATACAAAATAATTTTAGCATATTGATTTTTCTGATAATCCCGCATGACATTGACCATCAGAAGTTAGTGACCTCAAGACAGGCTGTTATTGCTTGTGTGCATACGTGTGTGTGTGTGTGTGTGTGTGTGTGAGAGAGAGAGAGAGAGAGAGAGAGAGAGAGAGAGAGAGAGAGTGTTTTGGAGGGGAGTGGGAGGCTTATACTCAAGCCCAGGCTTCCATCAAGCTGGACAGGTGCTCCACTACTGAGTAACAATCCCAGCCCAGACTCACTGAGCTACACTCCCAGCAATTTCTATCTTTTATTTCGAGACAAGATCTCATTAAGCCACTATGTAGCCCGGGGATGCTCAACTTTGGGACCTTTCTGCTTCAACTTCCTATAGTTCTGGGGTTATTGGTGTATCCCGCCATACCAGGTCAAAAATATTGAAATGTATGACTTAGCTTATAATGATGTCACAAGTAATGCTCGATAAATGCAGAAGCTCAGTGTAAAAATAATGCATCACGTACCCAATATCCTCTCTTAGAGAGTAGAGTCAGGGTTAAAATTCATGCCACTGATTCCATCGGTGTTTGGAATTTACACCGCATCTTTTCCCTTAGTAACTGATGTATCACAGATCTATTATTAATAATTATTTTAGTTCATCCCTCTTCCATAGTTGTCACTGAAGGTGTCAGTTGCTTATGGTGAATTTTAAGCACACCGAAAATTAGAAAGAGTTTCCAGAGAAACTAATGCGCATAAAATCATATTACTGAATTAAAATAGGTGTCTGAATATGCATCATATTGTTTACCTAGAGTCACATTATCTGCCAGGATGCTCTGATCCCATCTTCAGTTATGACTACAGTCTCTATGCTGGAGAACTTAGATATTATAGTGTGTCTTAGTTTTTTGTTGCTGTGACTCAATACCCAACATCAACAACTTTAGGAAGGAGAGATCAATTTTAGTTCACATCTTCAGAAAGTCTCAGTCTATTCACAGGTGAGCAGGTGGGGAATGGTGGAATCACACGGTGGAGTCACAGCTGGAGCCAGCGCTGAAGCTTGTGCTCTAGAGACGAAGATACTCACAGCATGGCAGAGACAAGACCGTGAGGAAGGGCGGAACAAGCACACACCCGTCCATGTTAAAACCCAAGCATCCACCTCTCAACCAGACCCCACCTCCCACCAGTGCATAGTATTCATAGGTACATGAGAATTTTGGGGACATTTCAGAGCTAAACCAAAATATTCCTGCCCCCAGCCCCCAAAAGTCTCATCTACCCCCTTAAACAAAATGCACTCAGTCCTTCTCCAAGAGTTGCCAAAATCTTCACAGTTCTAGCATTGTTAAAGAAAATTCAAGTCCAAAGTCTGCTCTGAGGTGTAAGGCAAACTCTCAGCTGTGAGCTCCTGTTAAAACCAAAAAGTTAAGCACTTCCAACATACAAGGGCACAGGGTAAACACTCCCATTCTAAAAGGGAGGAATTGGAGGATAAAAGGCATTTGGACCAAAGCAATTCCTAAATCCAGTGAAGTGCTAAATCCTGTATTCCCATGTCCAGCATCTGGGGTAGACTGGCAAGATAAGAAATCTAACGGGCTTGAGGGGCCCCACCCTTGTGGTGTTGCTGCTGGATCTGCTCACAGCCTGCCGCTTTCCTCAGCAGATGAACCATGCTTCTGGCTTTTCCAAATTCTTGGGTTCTCCACTACATCTTAGGCTTCCCCTTTGCAACTTCACACGTCGTCCTCCCATGAGCGCACTGCTTGGCTTCCAAGACCTTCTTCTGAAATCTAGGTGAAAACTTCCATGAACATACAAATCTTGCACTTTGCATTTCTATAAAGCCAGGACTGCGTGTACATCCCCAAGGACTGCCCCTGGCTTGAGCACCAGCTTGGTCCCCTTGGACAAATGTTGCCAAGGCCCCCGAGTGAGTAGAAGGTTGATCTCCAGGTGGCTGGTTTCTGGCGGACTTTTTTTCCTTTGGGCCTGGGACACACTTCTCGGAACACGATCTCTTAACCTCTTCGCCTTTGTCTTAGCGAAGGGTGGGGCCTTGTTGACTTTTGAGATGGCCTCAAGGTATCTTATTTGTATCTCTCAGTGGAGGTACTTGGTGTCTTTTTAAGGCCAATCTCTCTAACTTCCCTGTCATCTTTGGCACCACCACTGCAAGCTATTTTGGTTTGGCACTGCAAAGTTATGATTTGATTTCCCTCCGCCATTTTTTTCCCGTCCTTCACAATACACTTGGCTGAAGCTGCAAACAACAGCCAAGCGGAAGTCTGGACATCAGGCTACCTCGAGTTTTCCTCCACCAGCCTCACTCGTCCACAACCCTTCATATTAGTTTCAGGCACAGTTTCTGGATTGACAAGGACAAAATGCCAACAAGCTTTTTGCCCGAGCATAGCACACGTGGTTTTTAGATCTCTTGCCAATACATTTCTCCTTTCCTGCTGAAACTTCTTGATCTTGGCCTTTCTAATACACAATTTTGTCAGCAGTCTGATCTTCTGAGCTTCTATCAACATTTCCCATCAAGCTTGGCTTGGTGTACTCCAAGACTTCTCCAGTGGGCATCCTCAAACCTTTCCAAACTTCTTCTGCAAACCGATTCCATTTGTTCCCAACCCACACGGTCAGGTAAAGTCACAGCATTAATTCTACTTCTCTGATAGCAACTTCTGTCTTAGCAACTGTTTCATTGCGATGACTCAATATGCAACATCCACAGCTTTAGAGAGAAAAGATTTACTTTAGTTCACAGCTACAGAAAGTCTCGGTCTATTCCCAGGTGGGCAGCTGGGAAATGATGAAATCACGTGGTGGCGTCACAGCCAGAGCCAGTGTCAGAGCCAGTGCTCTGCGCACAAAGATCCTCACAGCATATTGGATCGGAGACAAGACTGGGAGGAAGGGTGGAGGCAGCACACTCCTTTCCAGGTCAAGCCACAAGTATCTGCCTCTCCAGCCAGGCTTCACCTCCCACTGGTACACAGTAACCACATGTTCGTGAGGCTGTTGGGGGACACTTCAGATGCAAAGCACAACACAGTGGTAATGACACAAAGTATTTTTGAAGTAACACAATACCTCAAATGAACATGTCATAGGCTAAATTTGAACGTCTAGGTCTAAAACTATTTTGTAAGATTTTAATTGGATCGGAAATGTAATAAATAAATCACAAGGCTTGAACACACCTGACAATCGTGTGTGTCTGACAATGAGCCCTGATGGTTCATTACTGCCCCTTGTATTCACACAAAACAGGAGGGAGGCTTGGGCTTCTTGGGGCAGGTAAGCAAGCGAAGATGAGACCTTTATTTAAGCTAGACCCTCAAACAAGAGGAGAAAAATAGGCATTTTCCTAAATAATGCTGTAATATTAAAGTATATTTTAAAATGTAGTTACCGTTTCATATTCAATGCAGTGTGATTGTAGGCAGGGTAATGACCCTGAACTAATCAAAATTTCCCTGAACTAATCCTTCAAGCTTATGATTGCGCTACTTTAAATGACAAAAGGGATGTGGATGATACGCCTTGGGATGGGACAATTAGTAAGTATCATCTGGGTTGGTCCAATTTAAGTGCATGGCTCCTTGAAAGCAGAGAGACTTTGTTTTCTCTCTCAGAGAGAAAGAGAGACAATGCGGAGTAGAAGGATCACAGAGGCGGTCACTAGCATGCCACCCACTGGCTGATGCACAAAGGGGGCAGTATGGGCCATGAACATGGAATGTGGAAGGGCTCCGGAGGACGGTAAGTGCACGAAAATGCATTCTTCTCTAGAAAAAGGAAAAGAAAACTGTATCTACCTACTTTGATTTAAACTTAGTAAGACATGAGCTGAACTTACACCCCACTGATGAAAAGAACTGATTTATGTTATTTTCAACCATTAAATCTGTGATCCTTTACCATAGCAGTAGGGAAATATTAACAGAATGGGTAAATATCATTTAAAATATGTATCTACTAGAAAATTTCAGTTTTAAAAACTGAAATATAAACCCTATTTGGATTAATTTTAAAAATTGATAATTTATTCATTATTTCAAAATTTAAGCACAATCTTCATTTGCTTATTTATTTATTTTTGTTTAGAGTTTTTTGGTGATTTATGGATGTTGTTCTTTTTTTCAATCTGAGCTTTGTGATTCATCCCTTTATTACCTTTTTAATCTTTCTTTAGTAGAAAGCTACATATTCTATTTTCAGTATTAATTTAGGATTTTAGGAATTTGCAATTATCCTATATCTTCATCCTAAATATTATAATCAATGAAATATAGTTTAGTGTTTGACAGCTTAAATCTATTATTTTAGCTATTATTTTATATTTTCTTAAGTTCTGCCCTGTATTTAAATGTCCTCCAATATACTTGTCATTAGCACCATAATATTCTCTATTATCATCATATTCACTATTGTCATTGTAATAGGATTAATGAATTATTTGAATTATTTTAGAATCAATTATTGAATAAATATTTTGTCTCAACTCACAAATTTTCTATTGGATTTGATGTGTTTCTTATTGAAGTTCATCCTAATGTAATTTAAATGTCTTACAATAGAAAAATGCTCAACTGTACACAAAAAAAGTGTTGAGAAAATGAAAATCAAAAACTGTAGGACCCACAGAAAAAAAGTAAATGGCAAAATTGAATCATTTTTAGGAGTAATTATATTAAATGTAAAAGAAATAATGTCTTCAACTAGAAAGCAGTGATGGGCAGAATTGACTTTTTATAAATGTGAAGAGAGTATACGTTACCCACAAGATACTCAAATTAGATCTAAGAAAGAATCAAGTTGAAATTAAGAGGTTAAACAAGTGTATTTTTATTCAAATGGTTGCAAAGATAGAACTAGATTTGCTGTATTAGTATCAAACAAAATTAACATAAATCCCATAGATGCCAAAGGAAGCAAAAAAGTTATGTACTCTTATGGGTTTAAGTCAGTTTGTCAGGAATATGTAGCCATATACTAAGCAAAAATCAAAGCCAGAATGCTGTAAGTATTAATAGAATTAAAAGGAGAAAGAGATAGTTCTACATTAAAAAGTGTAGGTTTTTTATAATGCATAAAAATTGTAACAAAAGAATCAAAAATAATGACCATTATAAGTCAGTAAATACCTAGCACACCAACACACAACAGCAGAATACAAATTTTTTCAATACACATAGTTTTCTCTAGAGATAACAAAACAATTATCAATGAACTTAAACTCATACAAAATGTTTTCACAGACCACAAAAAATAATTGAAACCAAAAGATCTGTGTTTGAAAATATCACAAGAATGACAAAAAAGAAAAGTTGATAATAAATAAAAGCAGATGAAAGTAAAGACTTTACTAAGAAACCTGCAAAATCACAAAGGAGTGTAAGAGATGATAATGCAGGAGAAGTTGATAAATTACTAAAAACATGCAAGTGCACAAATTGCAGAAAAGTTTGATACTCTCAGAAGCCATAAAAACTGAAGATCTTCATAAAGAATTTTGAAAGTCTCAAAGAAATGCCACATGGTATCTCTAGTATATTATATGAAATACTTAAATAAGAGTTTCTATCAATCGTACCCAAACTTTCCCAATAAATGGAAGAGGACAGAATTTTTCCATATTCATTCTAATAGGCCAGCTATAACATGATACTGAAGCCAGATAAGAGAGCAAGGAAAAAAAAAATACGCAGGACATTGATCTTCATGCACATGGATGAAAAAAAATCTTCAGTAAAATGACACAAAAAAAATTCCCCAAGCACATTGGATGGATTATAACCCAAGACAAAGTTAGACTTATACAAAGAAAGGATGGGTGGTCGTACATCAGAAAATCAACCAAAACAATGCACTGCTTTGAAAAACAAAGGGGAAAATGTCTGTGGTTGTCTCAGTTCATGAGGAAATAAATGTGTGACAAAATACAGCCTTTTTCACAATTAAAAAATATCTCTCAGGACTTAGAACTAAAGGAGAATTTTCTCAGCACAATAAAGTGCATTTGTGAAAAGTTTAAAATTGACAATATAATGATAAAAATCTTTCAGGTTCCCCCACTACGGAAGGCGACAAGTTCGTGTATGTATTTTCACCATTACTATTTGATGTACAGCACTAAGGTCCAGTCCTAGCAGTCTAGAAAGGCAAGGCAATCAAGTTTCCAAAAAAAAATTTTTAAAGTTAAAAGTAAATCTACCTATATTCACATATGACATAGTCCCATATATGGGGTGATCAATAAGAATGCTAGGAACTCAATTCAGCAAAGTTATAGGTTACAGAACCAACATGAAAAATTAATTGTGTCTCTATGAACCATCAATAAAAAGTCCAAAAGGGAATTAAGTAACCATTCCCACTTACAATAGCATTTTAGTATCTAAAATAGTAAAATACCCAGGGATAAATGTAATCAAGGAGATGAAAAACTTACGAAAAAAACCTCCAAAAGTATTAAGGCAAACAAATGAAAAAGAACCAAATAAATGGGAAAAATTCTTACTAACGAAGTGAAAGATATTATTGTTAAGATGCCAACAGTACTCCAAGAAATCTGTAGATTCAATGTAAGTCCCATCCAGATCCCACTAACGTTGTCAAAATAAAGGAATGAAAATCACATGCAACTCAATAGGTGAAGAAAATGTTTGACACAATTTAATATTCTTGTATATAAAAAATCTTTTAAAGAGTAAAATAGACTATCAATTCTCAAAAACAAATTTAGAAAATAACGGTGCTACGTTTTCATTGTGTTCCTCAATATTGGATATGTTGGAAATTTAATACAAAACTTTGTGTCATGGTATTCGAAAGGAGCGGAAGGGAAGGCCTCTATTGATGGCTTTACGGAGAAAAGGAGAGACCCGGCCTAGCATGTGGGCTCCTTGTGGCCCGTGCTCCGTGCCGCACAAGGCCCTCACAAGATGCTCAACAGACACTGGCACCATGCACTTGGACGTCCTGGCCTCCAAAACAAAAAGAAAATGTTTTTTTAAAAATTCCCTTTTTCATAAATCATCCACTCTCAAGGATATTGCAATAGCAACAGAAAGCTGACTGAGGCACGTATTTTAACTCTTTTTTTCACAAAGAAAGAAGCAAAGTGCCCATAAAGGTAGATACTGGCTGAAGGGCTGGACCAGAACAGTGGCAACTAAAGGCTCACTTAAGGCTTTAGGCTGCAGTAAGAATGCAGAAACCATGCCGATTTGCCAGACTTTGTTTATTTTTATTCCTTCCCTGTGAACATGTTCCTCACAAAATAAGAAACACACAGCAAAGCTAAATGAGACAGGAATACAATAAGGAAATCTATGATTAGGTGCTTACTTTTTCTTCTTTTACAGGGCTTTATACAGACATCTTTTCAGAGACAAGAAATATATATTCAAAGAAGCATGGATATTTAATTTTTATGGCATCTTTTCATACAAAGTTTTGTTATTTCGAGCAAAAGCTACACTTGTTTCAGATGTTTCCTGTATTTTCTTATGGGTACCTCAATTATTGGATTCAAGTTGCTGTAACTTCCTTTATTACTAGACAAAAGAGTCATATTTAATGTGCAAAAGGATTTACGGTTTTCAGATGAAGAGTTTTAATTTAAAAAGCCTAAGTTTTTAGTTTTACCTTTTTTGATATAGCTCATCTACAACACAGGAACGAGGTCTTGCCTCACACAGCATAGAGAGAAGGGTCGTTTTAGAATGAAGAAACTCCTTATGACAGCTTACTGCCATCATGGTGGCTTTGAAAACATAAAAAGACCTTGTTATTTTATTCTTTTTTTTCCTCACCATTGTAGCTTTTTCTCTAGTCAAATTTGAAAGACTCTGGGCTTTACAAGACATAGTCTAACAAAAAGAAGCTTGAATGAGCATTGATTTACATGATTTATATTTCATAAGGTAAAAGTTAGCCAAGAGAGTCATGAATATAACAGAAAGTGGCTATACAGACTCTATCCATTTTTTTAATGGGTGGCCATTTCTGATCATAGTATTCCTGTCAGAGTTTATTTATTTATTTATTTATTTATTTATTTATTTTCAAGTGGGAACTGAAAGCACCAACCGAGGAGAAAAGATTTCTGGTGTCAGTGAAGGTAAGACGTGTCAGTTCCCTTGGTGAATATCATCTCACATGAAAGAAATGAGGGATTGAATTCATATCTGAAACAAGACACAGTTTGTCATCTGATCTCAGGCGGGCTGCTCTGGAGAGCCTCCCTGGGTCTCCATCAGAGCTGAATGCGTTGCAGAGAAGCCAAATGTACAACAGCTCAGTGCCGCCATAACTGAAGGGTCTTAATAAGTTGGGGTGTTTGTGGGTTTGCAGTGATTATCTCTTAAATAGAAAGCGTGTGCTAATGAGAGGGTCTACCCCATGCAGCTGGAAGTAAGATGAAGTAACATTAGTCGATATCACAGGGATTTCTATTAAAAAATTATGAAAAGAGTTTTAGAAACTCAAACATTGACGATCAATTGATGACTATGTTATTTCAAGGGATTTATGAGATTTTTCATTATTTCATATCTTATAAAGAAAATTACTTAGAGGCCAGTAATAGTGGAAAACTTTCCGTAGGTTAAATTCTTTGGACTTAGAAAGGCATGATATCTTCCAGTTTTTATGTACAAAAGCTTATATTTCTCTGTGTGTACATTTGAATGAACAAAATCAGTAGATGAAAATATTACTTTATATTGTCTTTATATACATTTATATAGATATATACATAAATATAATGATTCTCTATTTCAAAATACAATGTACCAAAAATATAAATGCCAGTGTGACCACTACTAAAATGTGTTTAAATAATATTTGATTGAAAAATAAATTGCATACTCACAAATGTACCACTGGCAGGCAAGGTTTCAAAAGATAAATACATTGAAATAATTACAAAGTTTCTATGTAGAGATTGAAATTTATATTCAATGTCATGCATTATTGTGGTGAAATTTATTTCAATTTTCTGTTTTATACTAAAATTTTCCATGTATTTTACTTCTTAGTTACTAAGTTAATTGCACAGTTAAGGAAACAATAATAGCACATTATAACATCTGTTAACAGTGGTGCTTCAAGAAGTTTTGAGGATTCAATGTAACTGTTAAATCAGTAAGTTGAGTATGAATTATGAAAATTGAGTACACATTGAACTTTTGAAGTTTTACTCTTTTAGAATATGAATCCCTTAGAAGATGGAAGGCTATGTGACCTATGATACTTTAGCCTTATGGAAAAAGCAGTGGTTTTATTATAAAAGTAAGTAATTGTGGCACATATACTGTCCCTCAGATACTTTGCCTAGTGCCACAGACACAGAGAACAGAAAGGGCATGAAAATGTGTAACAACCCCAGCACCTTCACCTTTATCAGTTAACTGTCCTACACTCCTGAGCACTCCTCACTCCACTTCGTAACCAACGACGGTGATGATGAAACTGGAACCACTGAGATGATCTGGTGGCAACTACACGTTATCACATTCCATGTTAATCCCAATCTGTTAGGAAAAAAAAAATAAAAATAAACAGAAAGAAGGTGTTGCTTTGAACTTTGAGCTTTGCTGTGCTATCCCAGTCACCAGGGGCCCTACAGTCTCGTGGGAGGAAGAGGGAATGAGAAGCCAATAGGGCAATAGAGAGATGTATTTGAGTAGTGATGGATGCATGGAGAAAATCAGGGCTAAGGATGGGTGAAAGATGGGACTCTGTTTGGGATATTAGTAAGGATGCTGTGCAAACGTGACAGTCCACTCCTTCCCTAGAAGAGTCTAAGTGAGCAGATATCTGGGAATCCGAGCAGTGCAAATGAAACCTGACATTTGTGATAAAAGGCAACGAGCTCTTGATTTTTCAAGTTATTCTGGGGCTTGGATCTTTGTCTAGTTTGCTTTTAAGTGAAGGAAATATATTAGGTCTAAAATAGGTATACAAACAGAATATCCATGATGTCACCGAAACTGGAAAGAATATGACTGGATCCAAATGGTGGAAGTTTTCATAAGCCTTTGATTTCTATGATTTTTATATTTTTAATTGTCTTGATTTTTGGCTGACCATAAAACTTAATCAGTCATGGTGCTAAGACTGTGTATGATATATGAGTTTTAGCAAAACCTATTCATGTATTTTATAAAAGTTCACTGTTTTTGAAATATATGCTTAAAGTTTAGATGTGAGGTAAACCAACCTTCCTGTTAGCCTCAAAAAATTGAGGCAATTCTGTAAATAAATATGCATTGAAATATATTTCAAAAGCTATTGGAGAAACATATTTTCATATAACATGACAACGTTAGACTTCTTCATGGAAAACATGTGGATTTTGCTCTAACACCATGAAAATGTAATCAAAAAATTTAAACTATGAAACCAAAGAAATGAGTTCAACATAACAATTCACACATGGCACTGGTGTTCGCTAAGTGTCTTAAGATGTAAATACTTTCACAAAATTAGCATAGCTCCCCCAGATTAGCTCTAATTGCTCGCAATGCTCAAAACAGCAAATAAAATTGAGGATATGTCAGAGTTTTGCCCTCAGAAATTATTTTTCCCCCTCCAAACTCTCTACGCCCCTGTTTTTGGAGATTAATACTCAAGTGCTAAAGCTGCTTGTATGTGTTTTCACAAAACCAGGCTTAAGATACGTTTTTGCTTGATTTATCTGCTTTTACATATGTTTGGTTCATGGCTGTTGTGTTGTTACCATCGATGTTGGGACACAGAAAATAATCTGGAAGTTGCGTGAGCTCTACATCTATTGACCCACGATGTATTAAGGACAGACTGGCAGGCTAATTTAGAAATCTACCTTTGTACCCTTAATTCTCTTGACAGGTGGCAGTTTTATTTTTTTAATTGATACGCTCATGAGCCTTTTTGCTGTGAAAACAGGTATGTTCTTTACTTCTATTAGTCCCCACCTGATTAAATTAGTTGAGTCGGAACTCCACTGTCCCTCCACTTGAGCCAGTGCTGTGTAGCAAAGCAACATTGGTAGAGAGTGATTGGTCATCAAGAGAAAGTTTACTTTCAGTGTGAAGAATTAATTTAGCTGAATTGGTGCAGTGAAAGTGGTAACCACAATCCCTCACTGCTGTTTGTCAGGGTGTGTTATATCACCCTGGATTGCTTTGTCAATAATCTGCCTGGCCTGCAAGCTAAAAATCTAAGATCGCTCAGATGATTGACAGGCTGCAGATAGCTGATAATTCTAAGGAATTGGAGGTGTAAAACCTTTAAGGACCATGTCTACAGTATAAATGCCAGGGTATCTCCACATCGCTCTGTACTTACAAAGGCAACGGCATTGTCAATGGCAGCCTGTCTGTCCATCAAGTTCGCTACCGATGGATTTATCCCTCTTTCACTCCTTATCTTTCTTTGCTGTGTTTATTTCGAAACCAGCTGCAGAAAAAATTGCCTCTCGTCTTGGCCTCCTACACTGAGGACAATGATACGTTCTGTAAAGCTTAAAATCATGGTGTTTCTCAAGCACTCCTTTCTTCAGAACACTGACTTCTAAATTTGTTTGTTTATGAATATGCATTGTTTTTGGCTCTGCTGTGGGGGCTGTGAGTAGCACGCTAAAAACAACTCTTACTGTCTTGGTGGTGCTCAGGAACTACAGAATGGCTTGTGTGTGAGTGTGTGCGAGATGTCACGTTTGGACAAAATAGGTGGCACTGAGATAATCCTTTTCTTACTGTTTTGAATAACTGGTTATATCTGCTTCATTTTAATTGAAAATTTAATATTGACAAACGGCCAAATAATCTCAGAATGGATTTCGTATTTAGTTAAGAAATTTTGGGAACTGAAGTTATTAAGTACTAGTGCTTCATGAACATATGCCTTTGTGCGCTATGCTAAGTTAGAGGGGAGAGAAAGATATACCGTGGCAAGTTAGGTTTAAGGGTAAAGATTAAAGTCTATTAAAAAGGTTCATGTTCAGCAATAACTCAAACTCTCTTGTTGTTGAATATCACACACACACACACACACACACACACACACACACACACACACACACACACACACACTCCTTCTAATCCAACACCTTCTCTCCCAATGACACACAGGAAGAGGAAGATATTCTCCAAAGGGTACATAAAAAGGCAAGAACAAATACTTGTAAAAACCAAAAACTGTCCACACAATATGAATAATTACATTATGAATGGTACCTGAATATAGATAAAATAAGGCAACCCAAACATTGCTCAACACTAGACCGTATAAATTTTATTATATATTCATTCAAGTGAATGCCCTAGAACATAGAAGATGAAGAAAATGCAGTCAGTTCTGTCTAACATTTGGTCAAACCCCTTAAACATAATACTGAGCTAAAGACATTTAGCATTTTGGCATTTTTTGTCACAAGAGCATTCAAAATTCTTCCCCTTTAAAAAAGTATACAATTAATTATCGTTGTCTATAATTAAGTTACCACGCACTAGAACATTACAGTTTACTTTCCTCCTCTGACTGTAGCTCAGCAGCTAGTGCCAAACTTCCCCTATGCTCTAACTCTTCTACTCACTCCACGACTTAATCAGGCAAAGAGTCTTTGTGTGTTTTTCTGCTTGTTTGTTAAAACTTCAGAAAAATTTAACATGAAAAGAATTTCAAAGTTTTCAGGTTGGGTTTGTAAGTAGACAGTTATAATTATCAAGCCTCCCCTGTATTCTTTCTGGATGGTGTTTCTTGACGATTTGAAAAGGAGAAAATGTACAGTTAATATAAATAATATGATCTCTGAAAATTATGCTCATGTCCTATTGATGGATGTTTTAGCCTTTTTATAATTTAGTTCTTATTGCCTGTGCTGCTATAAACATAGATACACGTGTGTCTCTGTGTTGTCTGCTTTTAATTCTATTGGAAAATACTCAGAGAGGTGTTACTGGGTCAAATGGAAGAGCTGTTTTCATTTTTTTCTTTTTTGCCCACTATTTTTATTAATATACAAACGTAATACACAGTATTTACAATGAATTTGGGTGTTTCGTACATCTATGTATCACATCGACTTTACAATCCCTTCCCATCTTCTACCCTCCCACCTCCTCCCTGTCCCTTCCCCCGGCTCCGGCTATTGAATTTTATTTATTTATTATTTTTTCTTCTTTCCCAAATTAACTATCCGTTTGAACTACATACTTATAATTATTTTCTAGTGTGAACTGGTGGGTAAGGCCAGGTTTAACAATAACAACAAAGATGTAGGAAGATAGGGAAAAAAAACTTTTGGTGAATATCCCAGTGAAGGGATTGGTTGGATTCAGAGAGGAGATGTCAAGATTTGACTACTGCGAACCCATTAGGGGAATAGGAAGCTGGGGTAGAGTGGTGACTTGAGTGAAATGACTTAGGCGCAGAAGATTAATATGTTAAACACCGTATGGTTTCTCGGACTTGGAAAACACAGAACACAGGCATTCTTTGGAACCATACGAAGTGTTTTCTTTTTTTTTTCTTTTTTTTTTTTTTTTTTTTTTT
>PVKB01000320.1:601340-837830 GCA_004027205.1 Ctenodactylus gundi
TGGCATTTCCGTGACTGGCAGCCTTCCCTCACCCAGTCACGCCATCTCTGTCCTGGGTGTTAATCCATGTTGTTGGTCATGCTCTTTCCCCCCCATCCCCCATCAATTATAATCTACACCGGTTCCGGAAAGAAGTACTTGCATAGATTTCACATTGTGAAGGTGCCATCTGCCTCAGGATGGTGGGGTTGGACTTATTTGAAGTGGGGGCCCAGAGTCCTTGGGCAGAGGTGCCACACCAGCTCAGCCTGTCAGCTGTGCTGGGAAGACGACACCGTGTCTGAACACACTGCTGCTTTCTCTGTCTTCTGCACTTGAAGTCTAAGCAAAAGGCTCAGCCACTTTTTAAATGTGACTTCTTCACCTAGGTCTCAGTTATATTTTAGAAAAAGTAACTTTTATAAACATGCTTACATACTGAGTAGAATTTGAAAAGCCTGTGTGTGTTTTGTTTTTGATAAAGTCTTTAATTTGTATTTAGCTCTGCCGTTGCTGAAAGTTGCTCCTGTGGAAGTCACTGCTTGCTATAACGCCCTGAAACTCCCCCGGGACACCTCGAGTCCTCTCAGCCACCACAGTTCAGTCACCCGCCACACAGGGCACTGTGAACGTGCCAGGCGGTGAGCTCAGGGCTTGCTGGGGTTTCCACATATATCCTTCGTGATGACGCCTCCGATACTGGTCATGAGGCACATGACAGCCCTGGGCAGCTTCCTTAGAGCTTGTACAGTCCCCATGAAATACGCTGTGGGTTCGGACACGCTTTGCAGCGAGCTGCAACCTCAGCCCGTGTGTTCCCGCTCTTGGCCTGACATGTCTCCCTTGGTTTGGCTTCCATGGCGTTCAGCAGTTTTCTTGGAGGAGGGGAAAAGCTTTCTCCAAGATATTTATGCACTATATGTGGTTGTTTGCTCAAGGTTTAAATCATAAGGCATATGGAGCTTGTTTAAAAATAAAATCGTCTTGTGATGTGATGTCTTTCCGCTAATTCCTTGCGGGGTTCTGCGGACCAGAATTCCCACTCGCTTCCTGTTGTCATGGTCGGTCTCCAAAGTCTTGAATTCTGGGATGAAATTGAAGATGGATCCTAAGCTTGTGCGTCAGATACCTTCCTGCTCTTAGGTCGGCTTCTCTGAAGGGTATGATTCCAAGCACATGAGGTGCTGGGAAATAGCCCCATGGCCAGCCGGAAGCCGGGTGGTGAGCTTGGGGTCCTGAGAAGGAAGAGATCATGGGATGACAAGGGTGGCCACAGCATGGCATTCACAGCCAGGGGCAGACACAGCTCTTCTCTTTTTAGCTAAAGGAAATTTATAGCGGGAGTATCCTTGTCTTTTTTCTCTCCCCTGGAGAGTTAAGTCATTTTAAAAAAAGAAATGTGAGTTTGTTTTGGAAACTAGACCAGAGCATTTGTGGAATCTATTCAAGTGGTGGCCAGTGAAATACCAAGCACCTTCAGACATTATTTTAAAGTTCTGTCGGTGTGGCCCCTTGTTATGGGCTGTGTGAGTTCTTTCTTCTTGTTGCTCTCTCCTGCCTGGCTCCAGCCCTGTGCAGCCTGCCATGGAGGGGGGTGTCCTCCAGTCTGCGGCTCCAGTTCCGGCAGCCGTTAGGCTGTGTATTAAAATGTTTATTGTGCAGCCGATTCTTTCCTGATCAGGGGATTCTGAGGAAATGAGAGTTTTTGCATTAGAGATTGTAGAGGAATAGATTAACAAAAAGCCAATAAGAATTGCATTAACTTAACTTATTAAAATATATTTTGTTGAGGGCTGAATTCCATGTTCTCTACTGATAGGTGCCTCAGTATAATCTTGGCAGCAGCCTGGGATTCTGAGTTCAGAATTAATCTATGAAAATATTCAAAATAAGAAAAGTCTGTAAAATGAAAGTTTGAGAATACACACTCAGCCACCCTTGCAGCAAGTTGTGTTTCCAGCAAGTTGGATGATGACCTTTCCGTGTTAACCTAACAGAAATAGCTGACAAAAATTGCCATCATTTAGAAACAGCAGAATTGATGCTTGCCTTGCTGCCTGGCCTGCATCTCATCTGCCCAGTGCTCTGCTCAGTGATGTCTCCTTGAGACACATTCCACCAGGGCACTAATAGATGCTGAGACGGGCCGGGGGGAGCTTTCCCCTGCAAAGGTCATTTGGATAGTTAGACACTGTTCATGGGCCATATAAGATTATCCTTTAATAATTAGCCTGCAGTCTTGGGTAAAAATTTAACTAATTCACCCCTAACATGAGGGTTGCTTTGGCTTTCCCCACCTGTGCCCTGAAGGATACCCAGTAGCTCTTAATCTTTCATTTTGTTTTGTTTTTGAGACTTAGGCCCTTGAACAGCTAGTGGAAGCTATTGGTGTATCCTTAGTGAAATGCTTGTAGCTATTTATGTGTAAGTTTATATCAAATTTAGGAAGTTTCTAGAATTCCTAAGAACATCAAGAAACCGATCACGTCCTACCTTTAAAAACAGCTACAGGTGTAGTTTGAACAAGAATAGGAAAAAAGAGTATGTATTCTGTGTGTCTCTGTGTGTGAATATTTTTAAGTTTCCCATTTTTTCCCTGTGATTTAAATAAAACCAGAAGGGAGGCTAACGTTCTCAAAGTGCCACTGTTAGCTTGGGTGAAAATCACTGTTTCTTGAGGCAAAGCGAGGAAGGCAATTCAGAACCTCTTCCAGTTTTCCAGAGGCTGTTGGTAAGAAGACATTGATAGTGAAAACTCTCATTGCAGGACATGCCAAGGATCACTGGGGCTACAGAGATGTGCCTGGAAGTCAGAACTGGAAAGTAGGTGCTAAGGTGGGATTTCACGGGCTGACCATGAAGTCTGGGGTACCACCAGTAGACATTATTCACTTTATAAAGGCAGAAGGTCCCACACTGTGGAAAAGCTGGGAATTTCCCATCCAGTAACCTGGGTGCAGCTTAAATTTCTCTGCCTTCCTCATCCTGTGCCTCTGGCTTGCTCTCAGGCTCTGCCCACCTTACATCCCGGCTGTCATACTGGCCTTTTCTCTCCACCCCAGGCCCTGTTCTGTGATGGCCAAGGGAAAAGGCTTTGACAGCATCTGGCATGCTGTGTAGCTTTTAAGTGCACAGACCAGTTTTGAGTGGACTAGCTATGTAAATGGATGAATTGTGAACAGCCCCAAGCCTCAGTTTCTCCAGGTGTGAAATGAGGAGTGAAGCTGTTCCAGTGCAGAGAGTTTTAGGGCCTCAGCAAGCTGATTTAGATGTCTTACATAACGTGTGGTGCATTCTGTTACCTGTAGATACTACAAACCTCCTTATCCAGCATTCCTTCTAATCCTGATACTTTCCCAATTAAACTCCTCACATTGCCACAATAAGATCTTTCTCCAGTACAAGAATGCCCCCGCCCCCACTGGTTAAAGTCTTTTTTTCTAGTACTTTATAAACTAAGAATAAAGAAAGCTTCCTAGTGAGATATTCTAGGCTTCTCATGGTGACACCCTGCTGACTCACCTAGCATCCTCAGCACTTTCTATCATGTGTGTGAATTATTTTGAAGATTGCAATGTCATTTAAAAATTCTAATAAGATCAGAGAATATAAACGTAGAGTGGGTGAGCCACTCAGCTTGATGTGGGTCTTTGTCCATACAGTTGTGTAGACGTATGAGTAATGCTCACCCAAACAGTGTTTTCAAACAAGGAGCGTGAGCCCGCTATGCACTCGCGTTTCCTGTTGCCCCTGGAGGAGCGCTGCCTCCTCCAGCTCAGTGGCTCCCCTTCTTTCGGGCCACCTCATATTTCACTGGGTCACTTTTACCCTTCTCCCAGCCAGCATCCCTGCGGTGTGTCCTTGCAGGAGAACTCTGGTCAGCTGTTCTTCCCAAGTGGACGGTGCACAGCCTCGTGCTGCTCGTCTCAGCCATCTGCGGCATCACCGTATTTTATATTAAATCCTTGCAACTCATGGTTTCCTTAGATGCCTTGTGCAGTTGTTGTCGAACTCTTGGCATCTGGGAATCACATATTGGCATGGATGTGTATAAATACATATATAAGTGTGTGTATATATATATATATGTAGTATACGGCTTGCTAATTTTAGATAGTTAAGGTTCTGTTTTTAATTATAGAATAAAACATTCTGAGGCCTTTACTCTGTGGGGAGTGGGGCTGCTAGTGACTTTTTGCGACGATCTAGCCTTGTGATGGCTTGCTTGAACACTGGTAGTAACGTTGGGCATGTTGTCTGTATAATGTGCACAATTACCCTGGCTTCACAGGGGTTTTATGATGATTTAATGTGTTAATCTTCAAAAAGGGCTGAGAACAGTGTCTGGCCCACAGGTAGGTGCTGTGTGCTTGTGGGGAAGGACAGCTCTACCCAGGGCTTCCTAGAGGAAATTTTGGCTCTACTACTGATCTTCTTATCCTTTGTTTCCGGTGATGACGAAGCTGTGTCTCACCGTCGCAGGTGGGTGCCTGTGACATGCAGAGCTGAGCAGCTCCTCGGGTAGCGCTGAGTCCTTCTGTGTTCTCGTGGGAAGCAGGCGCCCCGGCTCCTTTTCGTTGGGTCAGTGAGAACATCTCATGAGGAACCTGGCCTATTGGTTCTCTCTGCTTTGGAGAGAGCTCCTGTGCACTTTGGTGGTTTTTCTGTGAGGAAAGACTTCTTCATGTTCCCTTTGACAACTTCTAAATTATCTTTTATTTATTTTATTATTGAATAGCATGATTATTTGTCCCCTCGGAGTGAAGAAAATCATCATGTGATGATGACAAGTTACATTCTCTGTGGTTGGTACAGCAGTTTGCCTTCACATGGTTTCCTGAGACCCTATCTTCACATGTAAAATTGTGACGTTGTGATCCTGGAGACAGATACACAGTGTGATGGTCTAATACTGGCAGGATGTTGAGGTAGAGGCACATAGCAGGTGCTGGACTCCTGCTATGGGTCTTTGGGGTTAAAATAAAGTTTATTTCTGTCATCTGCATCCAGAACTCCCATGGATCTCTTCCCTGGGACAGCTATTGTGTGAAGAAGGTTTGGCACTTCTCAGTGCCTTGGTAGCATGCTAAGAACACATGCCCGCCCCAGTGGGTGGTTGGAGCTGCTAAGAACATGTGCTCTGCTTGCTGCTGTGGTTGGAGCACACACAATCCCCCCATTTCCTTCAACACAGAATTAAGATCAGGGAAAGTGTGGACAGAACAGGATGCCTGGAGGCATCCAGAGAAGACAGGTGTCTTGCTGGAACTCTGCTGGTGGCACAGGCCACCCACTCTGCCCAGCCTGCAGCCATTCACAGAGTAATCCCTGCCACTGTCGTGGGATTCTCAGTATTGACACGAAACCAGAATTTCCTTCCTCTCATCTGAGTAACCAAGAGTTGTGCCCATGGTACACTGCAGCCTCTGTCCATTCACAGACCTACACAGACACACAACACATGGGAGTGTACACACTCACACAGCAGAGCAGTTACTCCGATGCGTCTGCATCTCGAAGAGATTTTGCTGGCAGTCGGCTTGCTTTCTCTAGGAACGGCATTTCTCCCTCCAAGTGCATGGCTCATTTTATACACTCTTAAAATAATAGCATATAATTTGCTCCTGCTTTTGCTACGAGGTATAGAACCTTGAATAATGCTTCTTCTCCATCATTAGTGACACAATATATCAATTTCATACAACAATTTATTATTTGGTAACTGTTTCAGGAAAAGAAAATGACAAAAGAAAACACCTTTTCTCAGGAGCCCAGGAGCTGGTGGCACTCCTTTGGAAATGCCCTGGAGGCCTCCCATGGCCTTGAGCCAGGTTCTGGGGCACCAGTTCTGTTGCCAGCTCTGTCCCCTGAGTGTGGAACAGACAATTGGCAGGCTCTCAAGACTCGAGCCCTTAGTTACCTTCTGCCACTGAACCGGTCCTGTAACCTTGTGACTGTCACTTCACCACTCCAAGCGGGATTTTTGTTTATCTATAAAAGTTTTTGTCATCTACCAACCTTATGATTTTATAACTGAATTTAATAGGTTTATTGTTCAGTTTAAGTGTATTATTCTAGTTCCCTTTTCTCATAATAAAATACAATTTTATAAACAGTTCTTAGTTATGGTCATGATATAGAAAATTAAAAAATTTTTTAGAAATCTGCCATATCATAAGTTAACCATTGAACGTAGAAGAGACTGAAGAAAGGCAGGGATATTTCTTCTCACTGGTGGTGCCCTTCACGTTGTTCTAAGGACTGACATATTTTTATTTGACCCCCCAGAACCCCCTCGGCACGTCGTGCCCCCTTTTAACCACACAGTGTTACTGGCAGCAGTGCAGAAGGGCCCAGTGTTAGGTGAGGAACAATGTCCAAACGCTGGAGAGAACACGGGACTCCATCGCTATGGCCTTTGGCTCGCGTCTGTCACCCTTGGGTGACTGGGCAGTGCGCTGCGCTCAACACTGCTTCTCCCTGCTCCCGCCGGCGGGCGTCGCAAAAAGTCACCAGGCTGTGGGCATCCCGGCTTCCTCCTCCCCTGTGGCGGCGTGAGCCCCGCCCTGGCTGCGCTTCCTGGCCTCTACCCCACCCCACATCTGTGGGCACGGCTGTTTCTGAGCGCCAGAGCCCCAACAGGAGGCAGCACACCAGGGTGTTGCGTGCAGTCTGCTGGGAAACAGAGTAGATGTGAGAAGGAGACTGGGAGACTTAAACACACACATGACATTTGCTTTTGCAGAAATAAAATATCCCTGAGAAATCACTCGTTCTTGCCATTTTATTTTTGGGTTTTGTCATCTTCTGAGTTTTTCCCTGCAAGCTTCCAGAATGCTGTGTGTCTACGAGAATGCTGTTAGCGGTGCTCTGCCAGCCAAGCCGGGGTTGGCAATATGGCTGGCACTCATCTGCAGAAGGCGTGCGCGGGAGCGTGGCCGGGCGGATGTGCGGGGGGCGGGGTGCAGCGAGGCACAGGCCGGCGGCAACCCGGGCGCGCTGCCATGGCGGCTCCCAGGACCCACGCGAGCCTCATAAAGCGGCGTCGGGCGCTGCTTCTGTGAAGAGGAGGGAAGTGAGGCAGCGATACCTTTGGCTGCTTGGCGGGAAGGAAACCGGGAAAGGCTAAAGGAGAAACCGCGAAGCTGGCGACCTCAGAGGTGCCGTGGGATACGGCAGGGGAAGGGTCGGCGGTGGGCAGGAGGCACACCTGTGAGCCCCTCTTGGCAGAGTTTTACTCGCATGTATTAAAAAATTAAAACTAAAGTATTAAAAACAAAGTAAAACAAATGACCTCAGTTTATCCCATGAGTACTGCGGCAGCACTAAGGAGAGGGAAAGGGTGAGTCCAGGCAACCTGCGTGTGCAGCTTCAAGACGTTCTCAGCTCTCCCGGCGCCATCCAGGCAGCGTGAAAAGGCGCGAGCCTCTGTCAGACCGGCGGGCTTGTGGTGGAGCCAAGAGGCCGACCTTGCTGCAGAAGCAGTGCAGAATGGACAGAGGACTGCACAACAGGCACCGTGGAGACAGTAGCACAGACGTGTGCACACATGTGCCACGTGGATGTGCTTGTGTGTAGGTGGGACAGGCTGGCCCACAGCACAACCGAGTGACCGAGGTCACCCAGCAGGGGAGGGGGGCGCCCTGCACCCCTGTGGGTAGCATCCTGAGCTGCCCACATGTCTGATTTTTTCAGTTACAAAATTCATCCTTTCAGATTTATCGGGTGCTTCCGCATGATAGATCCAAGTTATTTTTTCTAGAATTCTGTAATTGAAAAAGTTAGAGGGGGAAAGATTGTCTTCATCAAAAACGTCAGTGCTGTAAAAACCAAAGATGTGCTAATAGAACATGCGCCTACCTAAGGAGGACTGAGGAAGTTTGTCACCTGAATGGAACATCTGAGCCTAACCCAACTGCTGTTTCGTGATGGAGGATTACTACAAAGCATATTGTTGTAAAAACGGACTAAAGTGGAATATGAATAGAATAACAACTGAAAGTAGTGTGTAAATGTTAAATTTATGGGAGGTGATAATTGAACTGTGGTTATGTAAGGCAGTGTTTTCTTCTGAAAAATGCACTGCTGCTGTTGTGGATGATATTTAGTCTTTAAGAATAAAAGGTCCTCAGATGTTTCAGAAAACTCTCTCCCCCTCTCTCATTCTCTTTCTGCACACATGAACATGTGAGGGGGGAACAGATGATAAGTCAGAGGAGCAGAGTGGAAGCAGTAGATAAACCCAGGCCAAGGCTGTGCAGATGCTCCTTGCGCCGTTTTCCTCTGGCAACTTTTCTTTAAGGTTAACATTATGATCAGATGAAAAAAATTTTGGAACAGAATAAATTCTATCCTGCAAGTAGGCATTCATATGTTAAGCAGCATTAAATAGTAATGCAGTTAGTGCTTAGAAAGAGCCCTCGATCAAATAAAATTAGATCTTAACACGAACCAGGTATTGCAGAGGTGACTTAGCAGTTCAGCTCAGGTGTCAACAATTCAAAAAGCACTTCTTGAAAAAGTTGCTTTCCGTATGAAAAGAATTGGCTCTTATCTCGCACCATACACAATTTGAGTTTTACTGTGGATTTAAATACTAAGAATGAAACTTCAGCAGTTTAAGAATAACACTAGAATATCTGTGCAGCTTCAGAGTTATGATTTCGTAGGTTGGGTGTGCAGACTGTACAGGAAATTTGCCTCACTATGTTAAAATTGAAAGTTTCCCTGTATCAGAGACACTATAAACTAAACGAAGTTGCAGATCGCACACTGAGGCAGTTCATAAGGTCACCAAAGCATTGCTCCTCAGCATGCAGAAAGGAAAATTAGGCAAAGAAGTGAGAAATGTACAAGTCGCTAAGCTTCACAGATGAACAGTGAATGTCATAGTGTATTAAAATGATCAGATCATCTTTGACAGTGGATTGTGGGACCACCAGCTAGATATTACTGAACTTCCAGACTGTAGAGTAAATTCTTCTTTAAAAACTTTTTTCATTTTGCACAGAATATAGTTTGGTATAATTCTGCATCACTTAGTGATGCGGTGATGTGTCCCACAGTGTGAATGATGGAGCCATTCTAACCCTTCTGTTGTTTCCCTTACGCACTTACCTTTCACTCTCCCTACAGTTCGGTGCCCTGTGACCAGCATCTCTCTGTCACTCTGACGTGGACTCCAGGCTCTGGAGACCACCTTTCTGCCCTCTCCTCTGAGTCTTCTTGCTTTGTACTCCACATAACAGTGATAGTAAATACTGTCTGTGAAATTGCCAAGATGTCCCAATGGCTGATGTTGTACCGTGACATTTCTTAGGACCAGTCCTTCCCAGAGCAGGAGAATGGTGTTCAGACTGGAATGAGGTACTAGGCATCCACCCCTGACACCCAGCTATTCTCTCTCTGCTTTCTGTGGCTGAGCTAAGAGATCGTGTCATTGTTTTGGGCTAGTTGCATGGTGACAGAATTCTCTAGAAAATTACTAATGTTATTATTTTCTATCATTAAACAAGTTCCAGTGTAGTAAAGATTATTTTTAGTCAGTGATGGGTGAAAATAAGCTTCTTAATGAATTCTTTTCCTCCGAAGATGAATTTTTAAATAAGTTCTTATCAACTAGCATTTATTCTTGATTTAGTTGGCAAATGACTTTTACCCAGTGTTGATAACAATCCATGAAATTCACAATGTTGTTTTTACCTATTAACAGAGACATAATTATTCAAATTTTAGCTGAACTAATGAGAAGTCTATATGAATAATTTTATGCACATGAATTATGTGTTTAGATAAATATGTGTATATTATGAGAATTACATACAGTGAAGTGCTGTTGATGAAAGTGAATAGCTTATAAAATGCAATATTTACTAAACATTAAATTAGTAAAACACATCTATATTTTTAATAGCATTGAACATTCATTTATTTGATTGATTGTAGCTATTAAAGATGTACAACAGTCTCAGCACTTGGGAGGCCGAGACAGAAGGTTTGCTGTGATTCCAAGGCCAGCCTGGGCTTCATAGTGAGTTTAGGATCAGCCTGGGCTGCAGAGCAAGACCCTGTCTTAAATAAATAAATAAATAAAGATCAACAACATGTCTAGAGCTTGTGTTTCTCAGGCTGTTGCATTTTTCCCTTTGTTGAGAATACCAGATCCATTTGTTAGAGTTAAAACAAGGCCGTAATTGTTTTGATTTTCCTCTGTACTTTAGCTTGCACTGTCTTGGAATATGAATCCAAGCCAGACAGCAGGAGATAAGGCTTCTGAAAGAGATATTGGACAGGTATTGAATTAATAAATTAACTAATTAAAATATGTAAATGGACCTCCGATTTCTAGATTAGATGAAAGGATTTTTTTTTTTTTTGCAGAAGGCTCTAGGTACAGTATCTGCTTCATCACCATTTGTTTTAATCAGACATCATGTATAAATCTGTCAAATATAAAATATTTGGGTGGAAGGATTAGCTCTTTTATGTTGGTTGCATTGACAAAAATATCTGACTATGCTGTGACTTTTGTGTTCACTGAGTATGTGACAGTTAATGAACGCCTGTGACTTTCCTGTGCTTCAGGTGCATAGTTACCGGCTGAGACTTCACTTCGATGGCTACTTAAGCTGCTACGACTTGTGGACCAGTGCGGGCTCCCCTGACATCCATCCTGTGGGGTGATGTGAGAAGACCAAACGTGACTTGCACAGCCCTAAGGGTGAGCAGGTGCACTCACTAGTGTGGGGAGTGGGGTGTGTTGCGCAACTATAGGGGTGACCTGGTGCACTAACCAGCACAGGGAGTGGGGTGGTGTGAGAAGATTCAATATGACTTGCACAGCCCTAGGGGTGAGCAGGTGCACTCACCAGCGTGGAGAGAGCCGCTTGCCATTTCAGTTTTGTTTTCATAATGTTTCATGAAGTATGAACCAGAGAGCCTGGTGTAAATTGGTTTCCAAAGTGGAAGTCTGATCTACAGGGAAAGGTAACACCACGTGACACCATCCTCGGAGATGTTCCTCTTTCAAGAGTGAAGCATCTGGGACTTTTTAGGTCAAATATCCTGATAAGATAATTATTGCAGAAGCATAGCATTATGGAAGCATCTTGTATGTAAGGCTTAGTAGACCTCGTGGGGAGTGTTTATATCATGGCTGAAGGGAAACAGCCCGCTGTAGCCTTGACACTGCCCCATGAGGAGACATGACTTTCTGTAATGCATTGTGGTCTTGAGAAGCCTGGAGAAGAGAGGACTTTGGAAAATACTAGCACTATTAGTTTCTTTCAATGGGAACTAAGTCTCTTCTTTTGGTATATGTCACAGAATCTCAGGCCAGGAAGAGGGGACTGAAACCCCCCCCCCACCCCCCTTTGCATTATGCAGGTGAGCTGAAAGTCTGGTCAATAAGAGAACCAAGGGGCCGGTTTCTTTGCATAGGCAGTTTCTACATAAAGTCGCTGGCGTGCTTGGGTGTTAGACCCTTGGATGACTGTGGCAACTTCTAGAGTTGGTGTGCTGCTGCTGCATTCTTTGCAATCAGCTCGGGATGAACCTTGGACCTGCACTGGAGGCTGGTGGCAGAGCCCTTGCCATTGTAGGATTTTGTGGGAGGTGATGGCGGGTATCAGCCCCATGCATGCAGCAGGCATTTGAAATCCTTGATATGTGCAGGCGCTGGGGACTGACCAGCAAATCACCAGACTCTGTCCCCATGTGCTTTCATTCCAGGAGGATGAGGATGGAGAGTGGTCATAGGGATGCTCTTTCTGATGGTGTGGTGACGACAGGCCTCTCTGAGGACATGTGGTCCCACAGAGACTGGGGGTGTGAGAGAGCAAGGGCAGGTGCCCTGGAGCCAGGTGCATGTGTGGTGAGGAGTCTCACCTGGCTAGTGGAGAAGCAAAGCAGCAGAGCAGGGGATGAAGGCAGAGGCGTGGCCGTGCCTGGAAGGCATTCTCCTTGTGAGGCTGGGCTGGGAAGTGTCTCTCCATCCGGTGGTTATTTGGGCCAAGATGAATGAGCCACATTAGGCCATATGGTTGGAAGTTACAGCATTTTTAGTGGGAAAGTTGTGAAGAAGATTATGTAAAACAGAAATTTGGTCATTCTGCCTGAAAATACAGGGCTAGAATTTTTAGTTGGAATGCTCTGTAGCTGGGTAGTGCTCTTCCCATGAACTCTTGATGCCCAGAATGACCATGACTCTTGGGTCTTTCTATGCCATGGAGCAAGTGGAACCTAACTCAGGATCCTGTTTGCAGGTGTGATGTCAATAGTCCTTATGTTCAGCCAGTTGGTAGGAGTTAGGAGAGCGGGAGACCTTTGATAGCACCCCAAGGTGAGCAGATGGGGCTTTCCTTGAGCCCTCTTCATGTCAGTGGCTACCCTCCATTTTTATTTTTATTTGTGTGTGAATCCAAGGTGTATGATAAAGATGCTGTTCTAGGCTGCCAACCTCAATGTATCTGAACACGGCGTGTCCTTATAACCAGAGGGGCTGTGATCATGAAGGTGTCTTAGGCAGCTATTACCGAAACTGTTGCTTATGTTACATTTCTTATTTCAGTAAATGAATAAGATTGTTGAAAATTGACACTTAAAACTTGCTGTTTTCAGGCACACAGTTTATCTTACAGTTTAATCAATTACTGAATCATAAAAATGTTAAATATACTTAACTTTGGATTTAAAGGTAGAATATGGAAAACTGAGCAGTGAGACTTAAATTCCACTACCCATATACTGCATATTCCAAATATCCAGATGTGCCAGACCTCTTTCAACAAATCAACCTAATAGCTTAACTTAAAGCATTTGAATAAGGTCTCTTTCTAGTTTCTTTTTCTCCTTACAGAAATACTAGTACCTATTTAAAGACTTTATCTCTTGAGTCTATCGGTAGAGGAATTACTCTGTGAGAGTGCTTGTGCCTCTTGGTTGATCCCAGCACCATTAATAAACAGACCATAGTGGCTGTGTAATCTGGGCATGTTAAGGACAAGCGTTCAGGAGAATTTTTTTTTTTTCTACAACATGAAGTGTACAGGAGGAAATGGCAAATAAGGTCTAAGTAATTCAAATGGAGCAGATGTTTGGTTTTTAATTCAAATGATTCTGAATTTTTTCTGTGTTTAACTATTTTTCCCCTTTACATATAAAAATTACTAGGATTTCCCATTAAATTCTTGAGTTTGGTGACAAAATTCAGTAATTAAAACAAGTGAGTCAAACAAAAATTGCAAACTATTAAAAATCTATTTGTTCTGGACTGGTTTTATTATATATACATACACACATAATATATATTCCTACACATACATACATTATATCACACACACACATGCACACACACATATATAATCTCAAATTCTGACTTTGATACACAGATCTAGGGTCACTTGTCACTTACCCTGCTTCTCTGTAAAGCTGGCCGAGGCCGACTTCAGAGTACCGTCCTGTAAGGTGAGGTGGAGTGCGTGTCAGTTGTCAGGGCACAGGGCTTGCGTGGGCCTGCGTAAAGATGGAGAGCAGCTCCTTGCTGCAAGCTGCTCCAGGGATGGCCACTAGCTCATGCCCTCTGCTCCTCAGGGTGGCTCGGAGCTGAAGCCACCACCTGCCGCTGCTCTCGGTGCCAGGGAGCCTGGACAGACACTGGCGGCACTTCAGCAACGAGGTGTCCAGAACCCTGCCATTGTTAACAGGCTCGGGGCTCTAGGAAAGGCCTGGTCTGTGGTTGCCAGAGATTATTTTCTCATGGGTTCCTGTTTTGAAAACTGATTGGCCACAGCTGTATGGGTTTATTTCTGTCGTTTTAATTCTGTGGTATGGGGCTATATTTTTCTTCTACCATGAACACCTCATCTTTATTACTGTAGTTTTGTAGTAAGTTTCAAAATTGGAAACTGGAAGTCATCTGGCTGGTTTTTTCAACATTATTTTGGTTCTTCTGAGTCTCAGAATTAAGTAACATGTCAGAGCCTATCTAAAAGCCAGCTGGAGTTTTGAGACGGATTGCACCACATCCTTAGATTGACGTGGGAAATGCTGCCATTTTTGCAGCGTGAAGTTGACGTTGGAGCGTGAGATCCCTCCTGTCTGCTTGGCCCGCCTTCACTTCCTTCCAGGGACGACTGTAGTTTCCACTCTGTGAGTCTTCCACTTACCTTAGCACATTTATTATTAAATATTTTAAGTTTTTACTTGAGGTAAAAATTTCATAGCCTATAATTAACCATATCAAATCATGCAATTTATTGGTATTTGCTGCATTCACAATATTATGTAGCCTCAGCTAACTTTATTTTTAAAACATTTTCATCACCTTGAGGAACATTCCATACTTTAAGACAGACACTGACAATCCTGCTGTCATTTCTCTGGAATCACCTTTCTGTCTAAATTGATCGCCTTTTCTGAATTTATGTAAGAGGAATCATATGATACTGGGCATTTTGTGCTTGTCTTCTTTCTCTTGGTGTAGTGCTTTGGGGGTCCCTTCAGGCTCTGGTACGTATCAGCAGTCTGTTCCTCTTATACTTGAGTGGTGTTTTATTCCGTGCTTTGGTTATTTATTGATCTTTTGATGGCATTCAGTTTGTTCATACCTATCGACTGTTACAAATAATGTTACTATAAGGATTCATATACATATAATTTTCTATGTGTTCAATTTTCTGTTTCTGCTTCCCTTTAGCATATACCTAGGAGAGCTGCTGAGTCACATGGTTTAATTCTACACTTAAGATTTTGAGAAACTGAGGAGTTGTTTCCCACATAACCTACACTGTTTTACATTCATACCAGCTATGTGGAAGGATTCTTATTTTTCATATTCATGTCCCTTCTTCCTATTTTATATATTCTTGATGAAAAGCAAGTTCACATTGTGTTGAGTTAACCTGAAACAATAAAATGTTATGTCTAATCTGGAGAAGAAAGTATTCTGCCTCCCCAGATCCAACACTGCAGATCCAACCCCTGGTGCATACATAATAAAGTACTTTTTGAATTTTGATGTAATCATTAATCAATTTATGCTTTAATCTATTTTTTAATCTTTTTAGCTATCTTTAAAATGGCCAAAAAGCTTTTTTTTTGCTGACAGTTTTTTTAGAAACTGAATTTTAAAACATGCATAAAGCCTCACTTTTTAAAAAAGTAAATTCGTTTTGTTACAGATCTGCATATTAAAACTAAAGCAATAATATTTTAGAATGTTTTAGTAGACAGTAGAGCTGCTAAATATTGCATGACACATGACACTTGGAATATTTCAGAGGTTGCCTCATGGTTTTCTGCCAAATATGAAGCTTGAAGTTGTGGATAAGCGAAACCCCCAGTTGATTTGTGTTGCTATGATCATAGATGTTGATGACCAAAGAGTAAAGGTGCCCTTATGTTTAAGTTAATGTGTTATGTTGGCATTTTCCTTCCTGTTTCTTCTGTTTCGCACCATCCTGCCAGTGGCTATACCTTCTTCAGTTTTTACTTCACCTGCATTTTAGTTTTCTGGGGGGAAAATTATTCTGGACCTGACTTTGAAGATTGACCTTGGCCTAGGGCAAAAGGAAGCAGTGTAACTCACAGGAGTCTGGAGGCAGGGCTCTACTTTCTTGGTGCCTTGGAAGAGTAAGTCTCCAATTCTTCCATTCCCCTCAGCTGTCCTTGAGAAGTGAGTTCTCCAGCTTCTCCAGAGGAGAAGAGGGAAATCTGTAGGTCAGATGTTGTTGACTTTGGGAAGGTTTCAGTGCCTTTCTGGCTGGATTTTCTGTTTAGACTTTACTGGCGGTCATGGTCATCTGCTGCTGCTGCTTCCGCCTCCTCCTCTTCTTCCCCCTCCTCCTCCCTAAGAGGGGCTTCTTTTTCTTGACATTATCTGATTTTTCTTGAAATTGTTCTTAAACCCTTTGTTAAGAACAGTTAAGTCTTTATTTTCTGCTCTTGTCAGATAAAAAAAAAAAAAATAAAAACATTTAACTCACTACAGCTAAAAGAAAATGTTAGGTTTTGAATTACAGATTCGATTAGCCGTTGGATTTTGATACTGCCCTTGATAGCATTTTAAACAGGCACATCTTCAAAATGATATTTTCCTAAAATGAAAGTGTGTTATCATTTTTGTAGAGAGCTGAGAGCATCTGTGGGGTTCATTAAATCTTGACAGTTCAAAATGATTTTTTGCCCAAGCACAGTTGATTTTCATCATAACAAAAAGATTGAAGTCAACTAATTTCAATAGGCAGCATGTTAAAGATGTATTTGTTGGATGGATGGATTGATATATTTTAATTTTTTCGTGTGTTCTATCTTTAATTTGAAAGCATTAACCAGTACATTTTATAGAGAAGAATAAGAATCTGTCTGTGCATTTTGTTAGAATCGAGAGGTGAGCGCCTGGCTTGGCCATCGGCTGCCCTGAGCGCGAAGGCCGGTTCTGATCGTGCTTCCGGCACATGAGAGCGGCGATGGCTCACAAGGGCGTTGGCATCCGGGGCGCCGTGTTGCTGCTTCATTCACAGAGTAACTTAAGCATGTTGAAGAAGTTCTTGTTTGCTCGTGGCTTTTCCTTGTTTACTCTGGAGGTGCTGACTATGGAAGTGATTTTGAACATCACAGTTACATTGTAAAATCAGTTATATTTTGTAACTAACTTTCTCTTGAAAGTATTACCTGTTAGAGAAAGCCCAATTTTAATAGCCATCAGACCTATAGACTGACTACATTCTTGTTCTTCCTGAGACGTGTACTCCGGTGTCCGGCTGATTGCTTGTGGCAGCTCATTGAGAACATATTGGATTAACCTGTGAGCCTGAAATGTTGTGAAACTTTAACTCCATAAGTAAATTTATTATAGTTCTAATTTGCCATCTCAGCATCGAGCTTTTAGTATGTCTGAATGTTTAGCTCATCCTTCCAAAGAAATATTTCATGTGTGCTAGTTCTTTCACAGCACCTGCTTTGTTCTGCAGTAGAGGAGAAGGGGTTGAAGAGCCTGTGGTACCTTGGAAGAGATTAGAGCCACGATGGCATCTTTGTGGTGTGGGCAAAACAGAAATCTCCTTAGGATTTTAGGGTAACTTAAGAAACATAAGTGCCATTCTGTACCCTGTGCCCCGTGGAATTGTGCCCCACAACATGTGAGATGAAGTTTTTCCATATAGCGTGTAGTCTGCCAGCACCTGACATTCGTGGACCAATAGACACAGATGTCTTGGGACTTGTGGAATTCTGGGGCCTCGCCCACAGCCAGACCTCTTGCAGCCAATTTCTAGTAGGCCAGCTGTGGACTCTTGCCCAGCCTGCTTACCTCCGGTTAGCGGTACAGCTGGACAGACACTTGTCCTGGCTCTTGAGAGGTTGGGAGGATGCCCCATGGGCCAGCCAGCACTTCCTGGACGTAATAGAGTTAGAAGTCAACAATCCCATTCACTAGAGGTCCTCAGGGCGTGGCCTCAGGTGTGTCCTCGGCGCTCTTGTCTAGGAGACCGAAAGTAGTGAGTGAGGCTTTCCTGGCTAATTGGGAGATTCTTGGAAACACCTGGTCTCCTCTATGCCCAGCACCCTGTCTCCTCCTGAGTAAGAGTGTTCCCCAAGTCCTTCAGCAGTGTTCTCCCTTATAGTCTGTATCCGTCACAGAACATGTCCCAATTTTCAATAGTATGCATCTGCAATACACTGTTGTTACATTAAACTTGAGAATTTTGTGCATGTGTAGATCACATCAGCTTTAGATTCCCTTCCCCACCCCCTTCCTTGCAGTCCCCCTGCCTTCCAACGTCTCATCTATTTTACTGTATTATTTACTTATACTCTGGGTGTCTCATATTGGAGAAACCATGCAATATTTAATCTGAGTCTAATCTGCCTCACTAAGCAGAACGGTCTCTGGTTGTGCCCATTTTCCTGCGAATGACTCACATCTGTCTTCCTGGTGGAGTACTCCACGGTGTATGTACACCACGTTTTCTTTACCCCTTGGCTTTTTGATGGCTATTTTGGCATCTCTCATGATTTAGCTGTCATTAGTCGTGCTGCTGTCGACACGGGTGAATACCCCACTTCGGAAAGGCACAGTAGCCGGGTGGGATGGGACCCGCTATGCTCTGGGTCTCTGCCCACGCCCACCCTGCCTGTCCTGCCCCACAGTGCGCAACACAGCACATCCTGAGGCTGCTGCCTACCTTCTGGCCACGCCCCGAGTGCGTAGCCGCGCTCACCTGCTTCAGTTCTACTTTTACAACAGCTCTTTTTGGTCATGAAATTCACACCCCAGGAAATCCTGTGCTTCTGATTGTATCAGAGTTGTGCGCCGTCACTGCTGAGCTTGGGGCGTTTTCATCACCCGGGAAGACTTGGCCTGTACGTTTGCGGCCGCTCCCGTCCTGCCTGCCCTCCCGTCTCTCCTCATCCCTGGGTGCCACCGGTGACTTTCTGGCTCCAGGATTTGCTGTTGTGGGCATCTCAGGTAACAGAACCCTACTGCCGCCCTTTGTGGCATCCTCTGCGCAGAGGCCATGTTGGTGCCCCGCCATGTGGCTGCAGGTGGTAGCCCTGTCCATGTTCTGTCCATCCAGTTAGCTGCGGGACACCTAGCCTGTTTTCTCTTTTTCAGTACATTAAATAATGCTCTTGTGAACATTAATTTTTAATATACATTTTTTTGTGTGCTATATGCTTCCATTTCTCCTGGGTTTATATTTAGGAATGAAATTGCTGGGCCATATGGTAACTGTTTAATGAGAGAACTATTCAAGTGTTTCCCGAAGTTGCTGCGTTTTACCCTCGTGTGAGTCATGGTGAGGGTTTCCGTTTCTGCGCGTCTTCACTTGCATGTCTCTACTTTCACTGTGTTCTCTGTGTAACTACCTTTGTGCACTTTATGTTCTCTAGGCCCCAAAACTGTGACCTCTTACATGTGCCAGGGGCATGGCATGAGGGAGCTGCTGTGGGCAGTGGGCCATCATGGCCAGGGAGGCAGAATCCACCTCTCCTGTACACATGAATCCACCTCTCGTGTGGCAGAGGTGGCAGGGCAGGGTGCCAACACTGGCCCCTCGTTGAGCTGAGCTTGGTCCTGAGGGAGAGCAGGTGATTCATGACATTTCTGTCTGCACAACAACTCTTCGGGAAGGTGTCGCCTCTGTCTAGAGTTGACCCAGGGATCCTCAGTCAGCTGACCAGTTTCAAAGGGTTACATGTTTCTACCTCCAAAGCCAGAGTTCTCTTCACTTCAGCAGTGACCCTAGTGGCAATAGCTTTTGGAACTAGAGGTCACCAGCTGTCAGTGCTGCCTGGGTGGGACAGTGGTCTGGGCAGCCTGACACAGCATGCTCTGACCACCCTCCCTCTTGCTTCACGAGTTGAGCCAGATAGTCTGATTTTCATACTGAAAAATACATATTTGGTCATGTGTGGCCCACTGTTGGATAAGTTGTAAGGTTTTCCCCACCATGGCAAGACATTATGATGCCATTATCCCCTCTTATTGGTTACTGTGTTTATTAATTACCATAGTTACTCTCTAATAAATATTTATTATGTACTTAGTGTATCTTGTTCGATTTGTGGTCAGCTATTATGTTTACTAATTATACTTTTCCTTGGCTGTGTGGAGCACTCTGTTCTGTCTGAAAGCCCATTACTGTCACCTTGTCGAGAAACGCACGTTAAATCGCAGTAGGCAGATGGATGGTGCTCTTAGGGAGCTTAGCCTTGATCTGGGGGGAAGAGTATCTTCCACCAGAAAATGTAAAGGGAGAACTTGAAGTGGAGTAATACTTGATAAATATTTGCCCTGTGGGAACTGAAGCTAAGCTGTGAAATGAATTATAAATGAATTCCAAACAGAGGCTTTAGGAGGTTCTCCTGAATCATTCATACACTGAGTCTCTTCAGCAAGTCCTTTCATATTTAATGCATTAACTGGATGTGTTCATGGCATTTCTAAATGAACGAAAGGCATCATGGCTAGGAGAACTTGCCACGGCGAGTCCTCCACGTGCATGACTGGAGGTTATTTTGGATTTTCGGTCATACCGATGAGTTGAAAAGCTTCTGTTTGAAAAACCTGCAGGTGGGTGATGCAAAGCCAAAGTCCAAGCCCAGGTCAGTGCTGGCCGGCCTTAATCCAGGGCCGCCTGGGCTTCCAGAAAGCCATCTGACCCTTGTGAGTCCGGTTTTAACTCTGCCAAAAAGGGGAGAATGCTCTGAAACAGGCCATCTAGTTGCCAGAGTTCCTACTGGGAAGCACTTCTGGAAGTGATCTTGAAATATGAAGATAAGACAAGATACCACCATTAAAAATGACTGCTCTGTGAGCTAAATTTGTAATTAGTGGCCTTTATTGTGTCACTGTGATGGATGACTGTCTTAATTTGAGAAGGAGACCGGGAGAGTTTTCCAAAGTATTAGGACCAATTAATGGAAAGATCATTTTTAGAGTCGGTGAAGCTATATATTAGTGTCAACCATAATTTCTAAAAACATTGAAGCAGGTAAAGACCTCTACCTAGTACAGGCACAGCAGGGTGACTACAGTTAGGGCCCGAGCAGCAGCCATACTGTGTGGGCGACCTAGCCAGGAGGTGCCAGTGTGGCTGTCTGTGCTCTACCAGTTTGTACTCACTTCACCCACACAGGGACCCTGTGAGGCCAGGAGAGGCAAGGGGGCAGTCACTAGAGCTGCCATATGGAGGTCACCCAGCACCAGAATCCAGAGCCAGTTGGGCCTGGCTGGCTGTGCCACAGCCCCAGCTCCAGCCTAGGGCAGGCCCTTTCCCCTCGCAGGCCAGAGAGGAGCAGCGTCAGGCCTGTGGCCCTGCTCAGCTCTCCGTGTTACTGCAGAGGCAGCTGGAGACACCGTGAACAGGACCAGACGACCCTCCAGTTTTAATTCCGCAGCACTTACTGCGTGTCATGAAATGTCTTTCTGATTTTCTTTAGCTTGAGGGATGCACAGAGCTGTCTCTGCGTATGGACCAGGAAATGCCGACTGGTCTCAGCAGACACTCTGTTGACCAGATATTGAGATGAATGCATTTACTTGCTACCTTTAGTCTAGGTAGTTTGGTGTCCCTAAATTATTCCTTTAGCTGATTTTTGAATCAAACCACATCTACATTTAATTTTCACTCTGAGCTTAAATAAATGGAAACTTTCAGTAAAAAGCTATAGGAAAGGAGTTTACCATGAAATCAGTTGTTTCTAGGTTTAAAAGAAATTTATGTTTCTTAGTGTGAGTTGACAAGCATCCACTCATTTGATTTTCACTGCAGATGTAGCCAGCCCCCTCAGTCATACAGAGTAGACCAGCACGTAGTGCCCCCCCAGCCCTGTGAGTAGAGGCTTGCTGTCACATCTTCATTGAAGTCAGGTTTTGGGGGGAACCAGGGGGACCCACAGCACAGAGTGCAGTCTTGCCCTGGAGGTGAGTCCACACGCCCACCCCTTTATCAGCCCTCTGCCGCCTCAGAGCCTGACCTGCGGGAGGTAAGCCGGGCATCAGAAGCTGCCTGCCTGCCTGCTGTGGGGAAGCTGAGCGGGGCCTTGGAGCCTGCCTGCCTGTGTAGCCTTATTTGGCTGAGTCATGAGCCCATGCAGAACAGAAACAGAATAGTTCAGAGCTCTCTGTGCAGAGCCCTGTCTGCGTAGGGACCTCTTCAATTAAGAGATGCGGTGTGTGGCATGGTCCTGCTTGATCTTCTGGGTTACGTGTGTGAGAGTCTGGGGGACACTGCAGAATGCTCTGCTGCAAGTGTACTTGGGTAGGGGCGTAGCTCAGTGGTTACAGCGCTTACTGAACCTGGAAGACCCTGAGTTCATTTCTGCAGGACTACATAAACGATCAGATGGGCGTGGTGGTGCACACCTGCAGTCCCAGCACTCGGGAGGCTGGGACAGGAGGATGGCTATGAGTTCAAAGCCAGTCTGGGCGACATAGTGAAGTCAAGACCAGCCTGGACTATATAGGACAAGATCCCACGCTCCAGGGGCTCACGGTCATGGAATAGGGGTTCAGGGTGCTGCCCCTGCTCCAGGGGCTCACAGCCGTGGAGTGCGGGCCTCCTTTGTGCTAACAGTTCTTGGAACAGTCTTTCCATTCTCCATACTCTTGGCATTTCATTGTAGTTGCTCAAAAAGTGTGAGTCTCTAACCTGCTGTGATTATGGGACCTTTTGTCTCAGACCCCGGATCAGGAGGTGTGCAGTGGCTCATTGATCCCTTCGGAGCAGAGGCCCGCTGGCTTACCTTGGCCTTCAGAGCCTAACCCGTTGTCGGCCATTCTCCTGCTCACAAGTGCAGAGTGCAGCCAGCTGCCGTGGCCACATCCCAAGTGCCCTGGCCGACACTGACACTCAGCTGCTTCGGCTGCACCCTTTTTCTCACATCCTGCTTTATCGGCACTCTGTTTTTACCACTTGAAGAAGATCTTTCAAAAGTAGATAAATAGGAGCTAGGGAGATAGCTCAGCAGTTGAAGTGCCAGGCTCTGGGTTCCACTCCCCAGCATCACCCAAGCCAGGTGTGGCACTGCATGTCTGTAGTCCCAGCCCTGACCAGGCTGAGGGATGAGGGTTGCCGTGAGGTTCAGTCTGGCCTGGGCAATATAGAGAGCTGAAGACCAGCCTAGATGACAGAGCGAGACCCTGTTCCCCCCCCCCCCCCCACACACACACACAGTAGACTGGCTAGACAAGAAGGTAGACACATGTACCCCTTGTTCCAGCATCAGTGCCGTCTCCTGTGACACAGGGTGATGAATTCAGGGAACGGAGCTTATTCTTTGAAAAGGAAGTGGATGATACTATATTAATTTATTTCCAAACTGTAGTTGTGTTTCATTTGCTCCTGTAACAAGTTAACCCAAATTTGCTGGCTTAAAAAAATAGAAGTTTGTGATGTTACGTTTCTGTAGGCAGGAGTCTCCTTGGGCTGAAATCAGGAAGTCAGGAAGGCCAGGTCCTTCTAGAAGTTCTGGAGAAATGTCTGTGCCTTTTCCAGCTCCTCGAGCCCCTTTGTTCTGGGCCCTTTCTCCAGTGCACTGCTGTGGGTCACTCATTTCTGTGAGCCCTCCAGAGAGCCAGGAATGGTCTCCCACCTGGAACCCTTCACTGACACATACAGAGTCCTTCTTGCTATGCGAAGTAACACTTTCACGTGGCCCAGTGGTTTGGAGGTAGACATTTCGGGAGCCCTTGATTCTGCCTACTGCTGGAGTTTTAGACAAAATTAAGATATTGAAGAAAAAGAAGAAATGATGTCTGTTGTAATTAATATTTTCTTTACTGAGTATGCACACCTAAGTTAGAGGAGACATTCCGGGGACTGTTGGCCCTAAGGACAAGATTGTCACTTGGTACCTGCCCTTCCTGTCTGGCTTAGAGATGGAGTAGCACAAGGCCCACTCCCATGTGCCCTACTCACTGTAGAAGCAGCAGGCATGGTGAGCAACGATGCTGAGGGGCACATGGCTTCCAGGAACAGTTTTCTTCCTCCTAGAAAAAGTATGTCACATGCCGTGTTCTCTTTGTGTTTCCAGTTACCAAATGTCTTTATTTACTATCATGTAGAGAGAAAAGAATCATAAAGTTTAGGCTATTTTAGTGTATAGGTATACATGTATGGTGTGCGTATGTGAATGTGTATATGTGATATGGATATTTTCTTTTTTAAAATTAACAGAAGCTCCTTAGATGGTGACCTTCAGTAGGATGCGTGAGCAGGAAAGACACGGGCTGGTGGGGGCTGGGACTGCCGGCCCTCTGAGACGCAGATGAGGGGTCAGGCGGGAAGACTTGTGGCGAAGGCGCTTACCCGGATCTCTCCTCCCGTTGCTACTCCTCAGAGGCGTGTTCCCGGCTCTTCCGTCCCTGGGAATGTGTGTTCTTGCTGCCTTGGCAGAACCAGCGTTGGGCGAGAGAACAAGGGGACCAGGCTACACTCATGGCACTGTTGGTAGATAAAGAAGGGTCACAGGCATCCTATAAATTTACAGGATAGGTTCAGGTTTCAGAAATGTTGAATCAAACAGAGGGAGGGGATGAACCAAAGCTGAACCACTGGTCTGCAGGCACAGGCAGGCAATGGGTAGTGGTTGGAAGAGCAGGCTGGGCGCAAACAGGAAAAAGGCTCAGCTGAAAGTATTCCAGCATGCTTGCACCCAGGCTGTGCGTTGGTGTCTGCATTCACTCCACAGCCAGCTGGGGCATGCCCAGGAGCTACGCGAGGGAAGGTTTTCTGCAGACTCTTTAAGATCCGTAGAGGGCAGCTTCATAACATCTGCATCCTCAGGGGAGCTTGTTAGATGTTTAGAATAACAGCTCATCCCGGGTATCAAACCAGAACCTGCAGTTTGACCATATCCCTGTGTAAAAGTGGAGGCACCTGTCTTCAGACACCAACAGGGAATACCTGTTTGCTACTAGGACACATGGTCTGGCTGCCTACTGTTGAGGATTTCGATGCTTTTCTCTGCATGAGACAGGTAGTAGGTCTGTCCTGCCCACCGCTCGGGCATGAGAGGCAGCTCTAGGGGCTGAATCCATCAGACATTAGGATCTGAGCGGTTCTCTGGGGAGCTGTCCCTCCTGCAATGTTGTTTAAAAGCAAAACAAGACAGAGCAAAAAAAAAAAAAAAAAAAAAAAAAAAAAAAAAAAAAAAAAAAAAAAAAAAAAAAAAAAAAAAAAAAAAAAAAGACAGAAACAAACAAAATCCCAAAGTTTACTGACCCTTGTGCAATGGCTGTTCCTCATTTCCAGAGGGCAGGTCCAGGGCAGGGAGCAGAGAGGCTGGCACGCTGATGGGGTAGCAGGAGGATCAGCTGTCCCACCCCCACAAGGTTTCCCTGGCTGCCCCTTTTCTCAGGGGTGGTGACAGTCACTCTTGCAGGTGGCATGCGGTTGTGTTTACCTCTTTGCTCCTCCAGAGTCTTTGTTGGCTTTTTATCTTTACCTCTACCTGTTAGCATTGCCCAAGCCTTGGTCCTGGTCCTTTTGCTTCTTTCTGGAGTAGATCTCAGACCTAATTTCATGTTTCAATTGCCCAACACACATTAATATTTTATAAGACTAATCCAAGTGATTCAAGTGATTTTTTATTTTTATTTATTGGAGACAGGGTCTTGCTTTGTATCCTAGGCTGGCCTTGGACTCACAGCAATCCTCCTTCCTCAGCCTCCCAAGTGCTGGAATTACAGGCATATGCCACCATGCCCAGTTTATGTGGTGCTAGGGGACCGAACTGAGGGCCTTGTGCTTGCTAGGCAAGTGCTCTAACTGCTGTGCCATCCCTCCAGCCCTCCCAGTGACGTTCATCCATGTCTGTGCTGAGAATCTGCTCTGCTGTCTCTTCTTGCACGAACTCACTTGTCTGTGCTCAGTTTTCAGTGCATTGCATTTGTGAATCACTTTCATGTTGGTGTCCACAGCGTTGACCTCTCTCCGAGCTACAGCATCATAGGTCAGCTGTTGGTTTCATGACATTGTATGCTTCGTGTTGGTGTGTCTCGGGTTGGAGTCCTCAGTACACATACCCAAACTTGTTTCTTTCCCAGGCAGCCTCATCTACCATGTTGCTCAAATCAGAAACCTGGGAGCCATTTTTTAGAAAACCTGTCCATCTCAGAGCAGCCACTTAGAATCGCCAGCATCCCCTACAGCTTCTAGTCCAGATGATGTATCCCAACCCTTCCCTGAAACCTCAGTGAAAGCCACCAGCATCTCCTTGCTGCGGGCAGAGCTGTGTACCTACCTCCAGCTATCACGGCGTGCAGGGTGCCAATGGGATGGGGAGTGTGTACCAGGATCACGTGGCTCCTGGGCTTCTGCCCCTCAGTGTCTTCTGCCACTTAATGTGGCTCTGGCGTGATTCAGTCCCAACTTACTCTACACCTCATCAGATTAAAAGACAATGACAAAACTTGGAGAAAAGTAGAGAAATGCCAGGGTCTGGCCAGTGACTCTTGACTTGGTTTTACGCTTTCTCTGGTTGGTTGATAGTGATACTTTGTCCTCTCTGGGAAGGGATCACATGACACCCTCTCTTCTGCTTTTGAAAATGTCATGATCCCTCCTTGGAGAACTAGTACTCAGCAACCGTGGGGCAGTGACAGGTTTTTTTCTTCATAATTTACTTCTATATTGGTAGTTGACAAAGGTTTTCAAGCTTTGATTGCAAGGTGCATATTGTTTTCCGCATCACTGAACTCTGATAAAGGCACAGAGGAGGATGCACATGGCAGGATCAGGGAAATGAAAGCATTTTTTTCCTCATGTTTTTTAGAGAAAGCCTTCTCTGTCAGATACACTTTCAGTGTGCGTGGAAAGTGGACTCGATTTCATGGAATGCTGAGTCATTAATGGGCAGCGAAGTCTAAGTCACTTACGTGCAGTCTGTGTATAAGTAAGCTCCAGGAGAACTGTAGGGCCATTCCATGTGGGCTGGCTTGCAAGAAGGCAAACCCCAAAGGTCCGAGCGAAGACACTGAGGCGAGGCAGGTGCTGCTGTCCATCCCTGCTCAGGCAGCGATGCAGGCGTTTGCCTTCCTCTGTCCACATGGATGCCATTTCTTTCTGCTTTGAATGTCTCCCTGTGGTCCCTCCTGTCATGGGGATTGGAACTTTTGCCCATTCTCGTGTAGTGACCTGTTTACAAATTTCTGAATGAACCCGGATCAGATTCTGTACCGGAAAAAACCAAAGCGCCTCTGGAATGGTCTTCACGCCTGTTTTCATAAGTGTCCAGGGAGCCTTAGCTTCCTTCCTGTCATCTGTTTTCCTCACCAGTTCACGTTCTTTTGCTCCAGATCCTTCCACAAGACCTTTCTCCTCACAGAGTTCTCCTTTGCTCATGACTTGGCTTCTCATTCACAGGGAAAACAGAAGAAACTCAGAGTAAAACTGCCGAGATCCCCTGGGTACCTCTATCTTCTGGTCTACATCTGAGCTTCCACCATTGCACTTATGAGCACCTAATGCTAGCTTTTTATTTGCCTGATTTCTTTGCACTTTTCTTTCTTGGCTACCAGAACACGTGAGTGGAAGGAACACTGTTTGTCCTGACTGCACAAATACCCTTGGTCCCTGTACGTACAGGACAGCACCTGACCTTTCATGGTGCTCCTGAGGCGTTTTCCAGGTGAATGGAAGAGGGGGAGAATGTGAGCTATAACGAAAAATGTGCAGATTGTTTGGTTACTGGCAGTAAATCACTATTAAAAATTATCTATTGCTTATTTTATGCAAAGCAGCTGTGCATTAATGCTGATACTGACTAGATGCTGTCAACTATTTATCCCTTCACGAGATAGCTATGTATAAATCACACAAATCTAGATTAATTGGTACCTCTCTGCCCCTTAACAGCATGCTTATTATAAGCAAGGCTGAGAACTATATCAAATCACACATTATGCTATTGTATATGATGCTTTCTCCCTGGAAATACTGATGTGGTGAATCGTGGCAAGGTCAAAGATTCAGGGCCATTATGAAGCCGTTATCCTAATAACCCAGGACAGTGAAGTTGCAAAATAACAATGGATATAGAACGGGTAGTAAATGGCTGGAATTACGAGCATGGTGGCTGCTGGTGATCTCCCAGTAATAATCATCTCTTCTTCAAATAATGTAACTTTAATATTAAAAACTGCCAGCAGCATGAAGGGTCCAGATTGCTTTTTGAGTGTTGCCCACTTCACTGGGCATGAGCCATCCTGAGACTTCAGTTGATCTCTGCTTCCCAGCCAGCCAGGAGAGCTCTTTGAGGGCCTGTGCTGTCACGGACACTGAGTTCATCCACCATTGTCTGACCTTAGACAGTAAACAGAACCTTAGACAGAACCTCCCAACCCTGGATCGATACCCCGGGTACAACGTACCGCCCCGCTTCTCGGTTCTTGGTGCTCCACGCTGACTTTGTCTCAGTTTCTCTGAGATGCCCAAGTGGTGAAATAATTTTATACCACTGTGCTTTGCGGCTGCCTGCCACAGCTTTGTGGCACTGCCCCCCTGAGTGTCTCCGAGGGCCCACTCTCTTTGCTCACTGTCCCTGCCCTTCACCTGTGGCCTCCCTGGCAGCTCCTCCTGGAGGAGTTGTCCATCCCTCTGTGGCTCTTGCTGCCAGTTGTGCCTGGCATCCTCCTGAAGAGCAACCCTGAAGCTGCGTAGCTGCTTGTGGGGCCCTGGGCATTGCCATGACATCCTGGAGACACACGTCTCGCTCTGAGCTTACAGTACAACTCACCTGCTACCCCTGCTACGGTAACTTGCTATAACAGGCCTTCCATTTTGTAGAAGCTGTTTTAGTGTTTTGATTTCGGTTGCCTCCCAATACCACATTTATTCAAGAACAAAGTCCTAAAGGTGTCCCTTTGACCCCAGGTGCCCCTCCTTGCCCTTCAGATTCCCTTTTGACTTAGAGTCATAGGCCTACGGGCGGTTTTACCCTCCCTTGGTCCCTTCTTTCCCCCAGCTCATGGGAGAAGGCTGTAGGGCGACTTTCTCTGGGTTGTTTTACCAACTTGTCACCGTAGTAAATTCTACCCTGCGTCCCACCAATAGACTGTGTGCATTTTTTCCTCAGTCCCGTCATTGGGGGCAGTGTCATGGGTGGAACTTTCTACAGAGATGGAAATGTTTTTTCTACTCTTTACATTAAGTTAGCCACTCACCACACACAGCTGTTGAGTGCCTGGAATGTGGCTAGTGAGTCTACAGAGCTGGATTTGTCATTTTTTGTTAATTTTAATTAATTGAAATTGTAATAGCCACGTGTGAGCAGGGGACGTCATATTGGACAGTGTGTCTCTGGGCCATGTGGGGGACAGAAGCAGAGGCAGCTGCACATCTTCCCCACACCTGGGTTCTGAGGCTGCGCTCGACCTGGGCTCTTCTTGAGTCAGCCCCTTTCTTGCAGGTCAGGTCTCTGCTGTCTCGTTAACATTTTAGATGCAGACCACGTACTTAAAAGCCTGAACACATTTTTCCCTTTTGACAATCAAAGCTCCAGTTCAGATGAGTGAAGAGAACCCAGCTAGACACTATGCAAAATCAGCCCGCCCTCCACGATTCACTCTCAAGCATGAAATTCTGTGGATATTCACCCTGGCCTTTCTGTTTCCACCCTAAACTACATTTTCAGGATTACAGATACCATGCCAAACAAGGCGCTGCGTGGTTTGGTTGAGGGTAGGGCCCGCCTCTGAGAGAGTTAATCATTGCTGCAGGACGGCAGGTGGCCTGCCCGACGCGGGCAGGTGTAAGCTCCTTCCTTGTCCACTGGGCACTGAGTGCCCTGACCACCGTGGGGCCAGGGCGCCTTCACTTACTGTTTCTTACAACACGGCCATTTCTGTTCTATTCTGACTGATTTGCAGAATTTCAAGGATTTAAGTTTTTAGGGGGATTGATTTTGCAGACACTGAAAGCGAAAGGGTAGAAAGGGAGAAGCAGTCTGGGAAACAGGTGAGGACAGAAACCAGTGACACCAGTGTCTTCAGAGGCATGGTTATTCTCATATATTGTGCAGACAGTGGTCAACGCAGGACACAAGCTGCAGAAATAAGGCAAACACCGCCAAACCCGAAATCTCTGCTCAGTTTATAGGGCGTGTGTGCGTGGGGAGCAGCATCCCTGATGAGGAGGATCAGAGACCTTGTTAACAAGGAGTACATCAGAGCAGCAGAGAGGGAGGCAGATCTGCAGAGGGAGCCGACCTGCCGGACTCAGACTGGCTGCTTCCTTCCCGCTGGTGTGGGCTGCGGTCAGGCAGTGTGCTGGGCCTCGGCCTCCTCCTCAGGTGGGAAGGTGTGGCAGCTAGGAATCATGCATTTTTTTTCCTCAGCAGTGAAATACCCACAAAGACTGAAAAGAGATCAAACAACATTGAGCTTAGCTTGATGGTCACAGTGCCTTTGAGGCAAAGAGGGATCAAAGGGGCAGCTGGGAGGCCCTGGAAGTCCATGAGTAGATGGGGGGGGGGGGGAGGGGGGGAACAGAGGCGGGCCTCCCAGACCTCAGCCTCTTCCACTGCTCTGGAGATGAACACCCCCTCCCCTCAACTCCAGCTGCTAGCAGCCTTGACACTTGCTCATGTGTTTGAGACATCTGGGAGGACTGCAGCAGTTGCAGATGAGTTTACACCTGTAAGCTTCTGGGTCTGGCAGTGACCCTGGCTAATGTACAACAGGGGTATGGACAACCTGCGGCTGCACAGTCCGGGCCATCTCGGGGCCACAGAAGCCAGCTGGCCCAGAGCCGTAGTCCTAATCCGGTCAAGGACAGTGAAACGTCAGTGACAGTTGTCAGGAGCTATCCTAAGCCCAGGTTGGCGGTGAGCTCCTCCGGGCCCTGCTGGCCTGGCCTTGAGGGTGAAACTTCAGATGACAAGGAAATTGCCTGAGCAATATTTGTCATGGTTCTTCCCTGACTTGTGAGAGAAATACAAGGCTAGCCTAGCATTGCTTAGAAAGAAAGAGAAAGAAGAGGAAGGAAGGAAGGAAGGAAGGAAGGAGGGAGGGAAGGAGGGAGATCTGTTGGCTTACTGAATCAGAGGCAATGTGCCCACTTCAGGCACAGCTGGATCCGGTTGCAAAGAAGACAGTCACAGTGCCTTCCTGCCTGCTGGTTCTGTTCCCTTCAGGTGTCTGTTCCTCTCTCCCCCACTTCTCCTTGGGTGTTCCTCTGCCTGTGGCTCTCAGCTCCCCTTTGGCTATGGATGTAACCTTGCCTCTCAGAGATGTGGACAAGCTTCCAGCTGCTGTGTCTTGGAGGCACCCCGTGACAGTGGCCCCAGTGTTTGGTCTTCCCTGCTGCTCTAGTTGGAAGACCCGTAGAAAAGGCTCCAAGGACGTGCAGAGCCAGTCGCTGGGCCCAGCGCTGTGGCCAGGGTTTGGGGCATTCTAATTGGCCAGAAACCTAATCTGGATTCAGAACGGATGTGATTCACAGCTGCCTCGAGAAGTCTGGATCCCCTGAGGAAGGCTGCTCACTTATGATGCAGAACTACGGGGCCCCTCAGCCCTACAGTTAGCCCTGGTCCCTGCCAGTCTGCACCTCCTCAGGATGCAGGTGTTTAGGGGTGGGGCCATTCTCCATCCCTACAGGAACACCTTGGACTAAGACAAGGAATGCTTTGAAAATTCAGGCTTTGCCTTGACATCGCTGAGCTCCTCTTGTGCACTGCACTCTGGGAAAGGAACAAGGGTCTTATACTCAAAAGGCTTTGGACATTTTCTTTTGGGTAGTTAATTCCCCGGGAGCAAATGGGTGTCATAAAGGATGTGGCTTTTCTAGGGAATGGCTGCTTAAAGCAGTTCAGAGTTCAAACCAAAGACCCACAGCTTACGAGCAGGTTATGATCCCAAGGTTCTGTGTAAGTGAAACTCCAGGCAAGGCATGAGCGGGCATTACTGGCACCGTGGGAAGGACTATCCGTGGTGCCGTGGGCCTACAGACTTGGGCTGGGGTGTGCTGCCACCAGGGAGTGCGTGACCCCCGGACGGGGACACGAGAGTGTGGGCCAGGATGGTTGATGAAGGGTGTGGGCCTGAGCGCAGAGGGTGCTGAGGAAGGAGGCAGAGAAAGTGCTGCTTCTCCTCCGCTGGCCTCAGTGGCCACCTGGCATCGCGTTAGTCTGCACCGGTTGAGTTCGCAAAGAATTCTTAAAAATCCCGAGTTGTGGCTTCAATACAGGAAGCCCAGGCTTTCTGCAAAAGCTAATAAGGCTCATCAGGTATGCAACAGGCATATGTACGCAGTGAACTGGGCAGGCCCACTGACTGCATGGAATCTTAAGCATGTTTTCTCAGTCTTCAAAATACATTTTTATAATAAAATACAATTTTGCCAATTTTCAACTGCAAAAACTATGACAAAGCTTTGTGTGAGTTTGTTGTTGCAAAAATTTGTGACAGTCTGTGGGAGGCCTGCGGGTCCCAGCCCGTCTGTCCCCGGGGGGTCTGTGCCTGGCAGTCTTCCACAGTTCCTGTCAGGGCACAGCTGATGCCGGACAGGAAGGCCCACGGGTCAGCGAGCTGGGCACCACCGTGGGACTGTGTGGGTGAGGAGCCTTGCATGGAGTAGGGAGACGCAGCCTCTGCAGATACTGAGGCCCAGGGGGGTGAAGTTCTGAGGGGAGGTGACGCCTGTCTCCCTCCTTCAGGTCACCATGCCGAGGCTGCCGGCTCACCCGCCGGGGCTTCTCTCTCAGGGAACAAGAGACCCTGGTGGTTGCTGACTGGAAGCCTCCTCGCCAACTCTACCATTTCCAACCCAGTGTCACTTTGACAGATGTCTTTCTGCACCTGTACGTGACAGGCTCCTCACCTCTGGTCATCATCTTCTGAGAGCTGACTGCGGGTCAGGGGCTTTCTTACGTGTCCCCGGCAGCTGGGCCTTACCCTTGGGCAAATTTGGCCTTGTGGTCTCTGCTCTGCAGGGGAGGGTGCGGAAGGTCAGGCAGAGGCCTGTGCCCAAGGTCACGGACTAGCAAGAACAGCAGCCTGGATTGGAGCCCTGAGGGTCGTGTTTGGAGTAGACAGGGGTGCTTCTGCTGCCTGCACTAGGAGCCACTCCTGGGATGGCCCTGTCTCCTCTCCGCTGGCCTGGGCAAGGCTCCTAGATGCTGATGGTCTGGCCCCTTCCTCTGGGGCTCTCCCACCACCACGTCTCCACCCCTGGAGAGGGGCTGTTGGCTCTGTCCTCCCCGCTGGCCCCCGTGGTGGACTTGGAGTTGAAGGTGCCGAGCACCTAGGGGGAGGGACGTGACCATCTGCGGGCTCTCCGGCCGTGGCGCTGGACTAGTGGCGCAGGCTGCACAGCACTGGGGCTGTAATTAACAAAATGGGCCACTTCCCACAGTGCTGGTGCTTTCTTTCAAGTTAGTAATAACTGTGATGCCTCAGTTGACGCTTTACTGAAAAAATATTTTTAAAAGAAATGGCAAAAATGACTGTGATGGTGGCATTTATCAGCCCACGTGTGGTGTGTGTTCCAAAGCAGCACTGGGCCAGCCTCAGCGGCGATTGGGGGCTGTGGCACCGCCCGCCCTTCGGAGAGTGGGCTCCAGCAGACCTCCCGCTGCCTGCTGAGTTGCTTTGCTTCCGAGGTATGTCCCACCTGGGTGGCAGGACGCCTGTTGTGGATTTCTCTGCCCTCTGGAGCTGTTACTTGGCACTTACTGGGCCCAGCGTTCTTGCACGTGAAGCGTGCAGCACTGCTCTTTTCCCAGTGGGGAAGGCCGTCACAGGCTCGCCTCTTGTTTTCTCCTCAGTCGGTTTTGGGAAGCTGAGCTGGAGCACGGCTCACAGGGAGGCAGGGGCTGTCCCGCTCCAGGCCCCCCAGCACTGCCGTAAGGACTGCCAGCCAGCCAGCTGGGTGAGCTTCTTCCTTCCGCACCCCTCTCTCCTTCCCCCCTCTCACCCCCAACTCTCCCTTTCCCTCTCCACAAAGTCCATCTTCTCGCTTCCTTCCAGGTCTCTCACATTTCTTTATGGCTTATTTTTTGCATAGTAGAGAAACCATATAATATTTAACTTTCTGGATGTGATTCATTTTTGCTGAGCATAGTGGCATCAAGATGCATCCATTTTCCTAAAAATGATGCAGATTTGTCATTCTTTATGACAGAGTAGTATTCATTTGTGTGTATAATAACCATGTCTCCTTTGTCTAGTTGTCTGTACTAGGGCACACTGGCTTCTTCAAGATTTGGCTGTTATAAATTGTGCTGCTATAAACATGGATATGCATGGATTACTCTTGTATGAGGACTTTAACACTTTTGGGAAGACACCCAGGAGAAGTGTAGCTGTGTCAAATGGAATATCAATTTTCAGTTTTTTGAGGAATCTCTGTACTGCTTTCCGTAGTGGTGGTGTCTGTGCACAGTCCCACCAGCAGTGCAGGAGGGCTCCTTTTTCCCCACCTCCTCATCAGCACTGATTGTTTCTCGAGTTCTTAATAGCAGTCATTCTTGCTGCTGTTAGATGGAACCTCAATGTTGTTTCAGTTTGCATTTCTCTGACAAATACCAGCTAAAGATGTTGAACATTTTTGTGTATTTATTGGCCATTTGGATATCTACTTCTGAGAACTGTTTATTCATTTTAGATTCCTATTTTTTAATTGGGTCCTTCATTTTGAAGTGTCTAAATTTTTTCAGTTCTTTGTATATTCTTGGTAATAGTCCTCTGAGGAATACCTGGAAAATACTTTTTTCCTATTCCATAGGTGCTCTCTTAACCCTGTTGATTGTTTCCTTTGCTATGCAGAAGGTTTTTAATTCATATAATCCCATTTGTGATTCTTGGTGTTATTTCTTATGCCTGGGGCATTTTACTGAGGAAGTCCTTGCCTGTGCCTATGTCTTCAAGGGTTTTGCCTACTTTTTCTTACAAGTTCAGTGTTTTCATTTTAAAGTCTAAGTGTCTGATCTGTTTTGATTTTGGTACATGGTGAAAGTTGTGGGTCTAGTTTCGTTCTTCACCGTGTGGCTAGCCAGTTTCCCCAACACCACGTATTAAAGAGGCCATCTTCACTCCAGTGTATGGTTTTGTTGAAGACCAGGTGGCTGAAGGAACTTGGGGATGTTTCTGCATCCTTAATTTTGTTCCATTGATCCACTTGTTTTTGTGCCAATACCATGTCATTTTTTTCTCATTTTATTGATATATATATGTGCAAAATTTAAGGTTTACGATGGAGTTGAGCATTTTGTGAACACACGCATCCTGCCAAGGACACAAGGGCTTTCCCACTCTCTTTCTCTCCCTCCCCGTACCTTCCCCTCCCTCCTTTCTCCCCTAACCTACCCCCCCCCATTTCACTTTGTTTTTCAATTTAAGTTCCATAATAGTTGTCATTTTTTAATCACTGTTGCTGTGGAATATAATTTGATATCTGATACTGTGATGCCTCCTGATTTTGTTTTGTTGCTCAGGATTGTTTTGTCTATTCTGAGCCTCTTGTTCCATATAGTATTTCAGATTTTTTTCTAGTTCTGTGAAAAATTCTGTTGGTATCTTGACTGGGATTTCATTGAATCTGTCTATCAGTTTAGGTAGTATGGCCATTTTGACAATGTTGGCTTTGCTTATCCAGGAATAGGGCATGTCTTTCCATCTTCTAAAATTTCTTTTTTCAGAGTCCTATAGTTTTCAACATAGAGGTCCTCCACTTGCTTTCTTAGGGTGATTCCTGGGTATTTAATTCCTTTGAGGCAACTGTGAATAGTATTATTTTCATGATCTCTTTCCCTGTGTTCTGTTGCTGTAGAGGAATGCTACTACATTTTTTATATTGCTTTGATATCCTGCAGCTTAGCTGAACTTGATTATTAGGTCTGAGTGTTCTGGTAGAGTTTTTGGGATCCTCTCTAAAAGATCATGTCACCTGTATATAAGGATACACTGACTTTTTCCTTTCCTGTGCATAGTCTCTTTGTTTCATTCTCTTGCCTGATTGCTTCAGCTAAGGTTTCAAACACTACATTACATGGTGTGGTAGGAGTGGACACCATTGTTTTGTTCCTGAGTTGAGGGGAAATGCTTTCAGTTTTTACCCATTTAGGATAATATTAGCTGTAGGGTTGTCATAAATTGCTTTTATCAGCTTGAGGTAAGATCCTTCTATACCTATTTTCATTGGAGTTTTGATGAGGAAGGGATAATGTATTTTGTCAAAGGCTTTTTCTGCATCTGTTGAGATGATCATGTAGTTTTTGTCCTTGCTTTTATTGATGTGGTGTATTACATTAATTGATTTGAGCTAGCCTTGCATCCTTGGAATGAAGGCAATTTGGTTAAGGCATATGATCTTCTAAATAGTTATTGCATTTTGTTTCCAAATACCTTATTTACATCTATATTCATTAAGGAAATTGGCCTGTAGTTTTTTGCTTCTTTGTTGGGTCTTCATCTGGTTTGGGAATCAAGATGATACCTGCTTCCAGGAGGGAGTTGGGCAGTATTCCTTCTCTTTCAATTTTGTGGAAGAGTTTAAGGAGCATCGGCACTAACTCTTTCCTAAAGTTTTGGTAAAATCCTGAAGTGAATCCATCAGGTCCTGGGCTTTTCTTTGTTGGTAGATCCTTTATTACTGCTTCAATTTCATCCCTGGTTGTTGCTCTATTCAGAGTTTCTCTATCTTCTTGGCTCAATTTTGGTATATCATATGTGCCAAGGAATTTGTCCATTTCCTCTGAGTTCATGAATATGTTGGAATATAGCTTTTGAAATAGTTTCTTATAATTCTCTGGATTTCAGCAATGTTTATTTTGACTTCATTGTTTTTATTTCTAATCGCAGTGATGTGAATTTTTTCTTTCCTTCTTTTGGTGAATTTAGCTAGAGGTTTCTCAATTTGGAACCAACTCTTTGATTTGTTGATTTTTTTGGCTTCAATTTCATGGATCTCTGGTCTGATTCTTATAATTTCCTTCCTTCTACTACGATTGTATTTGTCTTGTTTCTCTAGGTCTTTGGGCATGTCATTGGATTGTTAATTTGAGATTCCTCTTTTTTTTCATATGTGAACTCATAGCTATAAATTGCCCTTTTAGTACTGCTTTCATTGTGTCTCATAGATTCTGGTATGATCTGATCCCGTTGTCATTTGACTTCAGGTAGTTCTTGGTTTCTTTTTTGTTCTTTTCTGTGATCCATTGCTTGCTCAATAATGTAGTAATTGATCTCTATGTATTTGAACAGTTTCTGTAGTAACCTTTGCTATTGATTTCTAGTTTTATTTTGCTGTTGATCTGAAAGTATGCAGGGAATGATTTTAATTCTTCTGTATTTATTTAGCATGTCCTAAGCACATCCAAGGATATGGTCTATTTTGGAAAAAGTCCACGTGCTACTGAGAAAAAGGTGTATTCTGTTGACATGGGATAGAATAGTCTATAGACGTGTTAAATTCACTTGCTGCATGGTGTGATTTAGCTCTGGTGTTTCTTTGTTCATTTTATGTCCAGTTAATCTGTCTATTTGTAAGAGTGGGGTATTGAAGTCCCCAGTATGATTGTATTGGGGCCTATTTGGCCCTTCATGCCCAGCAGTTTCTGTTTTGTGTAAATGAGTACACCTACATTGAGTGCATATATGTTTAAAATTATGAGCTCTTCCTGTTGGATTATTCCTTTTACCAGGATATAGTGGCCATCCTTGTCTCTTCTAATCTATATTGGTTTGAAGTCTGCAGTGTGTGAGAATAGTATAGCTGTTCGTGCTTGTTTCTGGGCTCTAGTAGCAGGTAGTATTAGTTTCCATCCTTTTGCCTTTAGTTGTGTGCTTCTTTGTTGATGAAGTGTGACTCTTGCAGACCACAAATTGGGTTTTATTTTGTGATCCACTCTGCCCGTCTGCGTCTTTTGGTTGGAGAATTAAGACCACTAGTATTGAGAGTAATTATTGCGAGATTTTTACTCAATCCTATCATTGTCTTGTTCTTCTAGTGTTGGTTCTTTGCTTTTTCTATTAGTTACATTTTCATTTTAGATGTTTCCTTTCCTCTATTGTCTTTGATGCTGTTTGTTTCTGTCTTTCTTGAATATTCCTTCATGTATTTTCTGCAATACTGGGTTAGTTGTTGCAATTTTTTAAGGATTTCTTGATCATAAAAAGCATTGGCCTTCAATTTTCAGCAATAATTTTGCTGGATACAACCACTTGGGATGACACTTGCCTTTTTTTTTTTTAAGCTTAAAAGATTTTGCTCCAAATTCTCCTGGCCTTCAAGGTTTGCATTGAGAAATTGGGATAATTGAAATGGGTTTGCCTTGGTGAAATAAGGTTTGTTTTTCTTCTGTTGATTTTAATATTATCTCTTTATGTTGAATTTCTGAGGCTTTGATTATGATATGTTGTGTTGAGTTTCTTTTCTGGTTGAGGTTATTTGGTGTTCTATAAGCTTCTTGTACTTGAATATCAATTTATTATTATTTTTTTAGATCCAGGAAATTTCTTGCATGATTTCAGTGAATAAGCTCTTTATACCATTGGTCCTATCTTTTGCTCTTTCTCCCACACCCGTAATTCTGAGGTTGGTCTCTCTGAATGATCCATCATTTGTTTTTTGCTCATTTCTGATTTTGGAGTTGTGCCTAGTTATGACATTTGTTTCTTTGGTTTGTATTCAAGGCCTGAAATTCTGTCCTCACAATGTTTGAGCCAACTTCTCCTGCTTTCAAAGGAATTTTTCATATTCTTAATTTTAGTTAGATTACTTTTCAAATTTTCCACTTCTCTAAAACCTGACGTGGCCCATCTAAACAGTTCAGGCTTGGGCTCTTAAAAAAAAAAAAAAAATGGCTCCTGCCTCCATCACTGCTTTTATGGCTCCTGAGTGCTGCTTCTCCCAGGCTGCTCTAGGCCCTGGGAGGCCTCTTCCAGGGGAAGCTTGCAGTGTATTTGCAGTCTGTACTTCCTGCAGGCTTGTTTCTGGAGGCTGGCACTGCCAGCTGCCGTCAATTCCCACTTCTGGATCTGCTCTTACCTTGACCTGAGGCTCCCAGCTCCTGGCTCTCCTGTGTCTGTGGATGCCTGTGGCTCATGGCTGTTAATAACTGCCTGAGGCAGCTTTCTGAGCTTCCTCCTTCTGATGACTCACGGGTTTCCAACCTACACAGGCCTTTTTTTTTTTTTTTTTTTCAGTTGCTGGACTCTCCTCCCTCTCCTAGCTAAGTTGAATGGGTAATTTTTCACTGCAATCTCAACTTTTTAGGTAAGTTCACAAGGAGACATTTTGTTGTACTGTTACTTGACCACCATCTTGTCCCGTACAAGTTTCTTCTTTATCCTTGGATGTGGCCTTGGTTAAAGGCAGGAGGTGGAGGCATGCGCTGAGTTTGGTCTGGTGAGATTGCAGAATCCTGTTGAGGAGAGAGATCCCTAAGCCACTGTGACCTCATTTCCCCAGTCTACCTCATCTGCATCCACAGTGGCTAGGGTACAAGCCAGGTACCCATTCATCACAACCCCAGACTTTAACAGCCTTTCACTCCTTGCTCCTGGGACTCTGCCAGGTGTCACAGTGCTTGTCCAGGAACCCATCTGTGTCTGTTTGGGCAAGAACTCCAGACTGTCAGGCAGCTTTCAACATGTCCTCTCCCCGCCTCATTCCCTGCACTCTGGCATCTCTTGTGATCACACCCTTCTCTTCCTGCTTGGGACACAGCCTGGCTCTTCCCAAGGGCATCACTTCCCAGCAGCCCTCACCCATGGGAGAGAGTCGCATTCTTCCTTCCCTGTGGTTATTTTCCGGCCTCCTCCCCTCCCCTCCTGAAAGTGCTTTGGCTTGCCCTCTCAGGCCTGTGATACCCTTCACCGGCCACCTCTCCGTCATGGGTGCCTGCTGATCCCTTCTTCCTTGGCTGCCCTAGCTCGTGCCCTGGGGTTGCTCACCGGCTACTCCGGTGCTACTCCGGTCTCTGTTCCTGATGGTTCCAGGGTACGTTTGGTGGTTCTTTTGATGCTCAGCCCCTGAGTGCCCCCTTTATAGACTGCCAGGTCATCCCTGAGCCGCCATTGGAGGAGTGCCACGAACATTCGGGGGACATTTTCGGTAGCTCTGAATTCCTGCACCCTGCTCTCTGACCACTGTGCTCCTCTGTGGTTGCCCTTTCAGTACCTGAGTGCCCCTCTTTAGCACCTGAGACTGTCATCCACTGCTCCTTCTGCCCTTACCACTTCTCCTTGCCTTCTTCATGTAGTTCTACTACGTGAACTCCATGGATGGTGGAGTAGGGTCACTGTCTACACCTCAGCTCTCTCACCCTCCATTCATGTTACTTCCCTGTCAGAACCATGGCCCAGATAGAGGCCAGCTCTCACCCAATCCCAGTTTGCCCCTGGAAGGAAACATGGCTAGAGGACTGTCCAGACTGGTCCCGCATAACTACACATGCTGGCACTGCCTGCCCTTTGAGCTGCAGGGGCCATCGTTTCCCTAGTCCATGGCTCCCCTTCTCTCCTGAATGGCCCTGTCACTGCCTGCCTCTCCTTGCCCGCAGCTGCTGATGCAGCCCAGTGCAGTCACAGCAGCTCTCCCAGTGTGGATGCACCTGCCTGCTCCTGTCCTCGCAGAGCCGCCTGCAGCGTGTGCTCATGAAGCGGCTCCTCCGCATCCCCCCTGTGCTATACCCGTTCAGCCCCACTTAACAACTCTCGCCTCCGTCACCTCTATCTTCATGTCCACACAATGTTCCTGCTGTCATCTTAAAGAACATCATTTCCTGATTGCACTTCTACATTCACTCCTCTGCTTCTCTCTAGGAGAAACTTCCTTGAAGGAACTGTCTGTGGATCCTGCTGACACTTTCTTCACACAACTTTCGGGGGGCCACGTGCCTTTAGTTTTCCTCCTCCCTGCCTGGCATCCCCTCCTCGGACCCCACGCGTTGGCTTTGTTGGTTCCTCCCCACCTCCCCACCCCTCGCTCTGTGACCGGGCCTGCCTGGGCCTTCTCTCCTCGGCAGAAGTAACCACCCCGGGTCTGGGCCACAGGTGTCCCCCACGTGCTGAGGCGCTGCAAACTCTCCTCCCGGTGTGCCCACTTGACGTGCCTGTTCAACACCCAATTTTCGTCTCACGCTTGACATGTTGACAAGTTGACAACATAATGTTGTCTCTAAACTGTCTTCCTTGTCTCAGGTGATGGCCGTTCCACATGCTCACCATTTAAGTCAAAGCTGTGGAGTCACCTTGGATCCTGTCTTCCTGTCACAAGTAACACATCAGCAGACAGGTGGTGGGGAGTGTGTGTAGAAGCCGGCCTCTCTTCTCCAGCCCAGGCCTCCACTGTCTCAGCTAGGTTGGTGTAGCAGCTGCCTCACCGGTCCTCCAGCTGTCCGCCCAGAGCAGCAGCTGGAGTGGTCTGTGTAAAAACCCAAGTCACAGCAGTTGTTTCTCTGTGAAAAACTCTCCAGTGCCAAGAGCACTTAAACCCCTGCCAGCTACCACGCTGCCATGACGTTCGCCTGGCACGACTTTCCCCCTGCTCGCTGTACCCCAGCAGAACTGACTTCTGGCTGTCCTTCCCGCCTCGGGACATTTGCCTGCCGTATTCTTCCGCCCTCCCAAGTCTCTGATGGCCTCACTTTTGTGTTTGTGTCCCGCTCTTTTTACTCACTTATACCAGTCTCTTCCTGCTCCCCAAATGTTACTCTACTTTCCCACCTTTTGTTGCTTTTTAACATACTAGACATTGGTAAATGTTAGCTAGAATTTGATAAATGCTGACTGCTTTGATAGTAGTATCCGATTGCCCCTACAGGAACCTAAGTAAGTTTCAAGGACGAAGAATTTGTTTTTATTGTTTTGTGAGTTGATATATTCCTCATGGTACTATTCTAAATAATGTTCCAAATCCTTGTAACTAATATCCCAAACTTCCCAAGCCACATGCTCGAGTGGTGAACTATCCCAGAATAGTCCCAGACATGTAAGCATGTTGTTAATGCTGGTGAAATAAAGAAATTGTTCAGAACACTTCATTGAGAAATCCTCACGGTCTCCTCACAACTGGAAAACATCCCTACCGGGTATATTTCTGAGCCAGACTAACAGATGATTTATATAGAGCCGTCCTGACGTGGACAAGCCTTCCACAAGCCCTTGCCTGGGCCGCTGCCCTCCAGGCCACGCAGGACCTTGTCTCGGGCCTCCCAGGCGGCACCCCTCCTGCCTTCCCCGCAGGGAGCTGCCAGGCAGGCGCCTGTGGGACACGGAGCAGCGCTGCCTGTTCTCCTGGTCTTGTTGCGGAGCCCCTCGGTGCGCATGTGTGTGCCAGCCTCTGGGCGGTGGCACCTGTAGATCCCGCTGTCTGGGGAGCTGCTTACTCCCTCTGTCGGAGCCTCGATGCGCGCCCCCGTACCTGCTTCCTGTTGTCCCTTCTTTCTTCCTTGGCCCTTGTTCTTCTTCCTCCTTTTCTCCTCCCTTCCCTCCTCTTACTCTTCCTCCTGCTCTTTTCTCCTCCTTCCCCTCCCTCAACTTCTCTCTCCATCCATTCTTCTTTCCTTCTCCCAACTCTCCCTCTGTTTCTTTTCTTCATTTTAGCATTAACTAGTTTCTCAATGTCTGGGCTTGCTTCATCATAAATCTCAGGACACCCCCTGCTGCCCCTGCTCTGCACACGGACTCGGCTCCTTCTGTCCCCGCCTTGTGGGATAGCGTGTCCACCGTACGCTGGACAGCAGGCACACGTCACAAGTCAGATGAGGGAACTGTGTGACTTGTGATCGCTTCCCTTAGTTCATCCCTTTTTCTTTTCGTGCTTTAATTCAGATCATTTCTGTTAGTCTGTCCTTCTTGTCGGCTACTCTTTGGGCTGCTGTTACTAGTCTGTTGTTAAACTCCTTCAGTGAATTCTTAATTTCAGACATAGTATTTTTAATTTTGGAATATTCATTTGCTTCTTTTAGCAATAGTGCATTATATGTTGAATTTCTTCATCTTTTTGTTCATCTTGTCTATTTTTTATTTTTAAATTAACTTGTAATTAGCAGCTTTTCACTAATTTCAGTGTCTCCATCCTCTCGTTTTCCTCTGTTGGTTGTATTTCCTCTTCCTCACTGATCACATTAGTCTGTTTCTTTGCATTATTTTTATTTATCTATGAGATGTTGCATAAATAAAAGGTGTAGAAAGCTAAGTAGTTATTTCCCCAGAAAGGGCCATGAGTTTTCTTCTGTAAGGCAGCTAGTGTGAGAACTGTAATGGGTTGAATGCTAAACCCCCAAATATGTCCATTTACTTATCTCCATAACCTATGATTGTAACTTTATTTGAGAACAACGTGCAGATACAATTAAGGAGCTCCAGATGAGATCATCCTGGATGCATGAGCCGCTCATGCACCTGAGTCCCTTCATAAATGTCCTGATAAGAGTCAGACAGGAACAGAAGCAAAGGCAGGAGAAGCACGCGAGGATGAGGAAAGAGGCTGGAGTGACATGGCCCGAAGCCAAGGCGCACCTGCAGCTGGATTCTATCTATACAGTTGTGCTTAATTATATTGAAATATACCTGCAGTAGTTATTCATATAGTTAAAAACATAACTAGGCAATTATCAGTGCCATCTAATGTCATCTATGTGGAGGTCGGTGGGGCAGGCATGTAACTTTTATCTTAGGATTTCTGACTGCAGGTCCTAGTCGCTGGGGTTCCAAGGTGGGAAGGTGGGAGAAAGCCATGAAAAAAATGGATAGGCATGAACTATCAAAGAGAGAAGTGTCACGTGTTGGAAAGACTTTCCAGCTGTACAGTGATTTTTTTGCTTCTGTATGAAATAGATTAAGTAGCAAACTGTTTCTAAAAAATCATATTCTTGTCTATAATTATAATTTATATTGTACTTAACTATAATGGCATGAGAAAGTTTAGAGAGAAGCCAGGTTGTAAGTTTTTTGGGGAGGAGTAGGGTTTTTTATTCCCTATACAAAGAGTCCTGTAGGTAACAAATATAACTTTGTCAAAAATTATTTAAATTTCTGGCATTCAATCATGAAACAAAATGTAAGAAAACATGAGCAGACACATTGATAGCAAATATTCATTTTCCTCCCTTGCTTGACAGTTATTTACTGGCCTTAACATTAATTATTTTCCCTAGAAATTGAACCTATTTCCAGGACCCCCTTGCTCTAGTTGAGGTGATTACCCTGTTACTCATGACCAAGAAGGAACGGCTCCTGAGACTATTTGCTAACTCACCTCCCTCCGAAGGGCCACACCCATGCATGCAAGCAGCCTGTGGAGAATTTTGCATTCACAGCATGTTTTGAGCTCAGTCTCCTCCTTGCCCCTCTGAAGCAGGCCATCATCGGATGACTCAGGGTACGACGATGTGGAGATGACCAGCCCGTAGTGGAACCTGCTAAATACGGGTAGCACTGTCTGAGCGGGGCGCAGGTCTTCACCCATCACGCTCTGACTTTCCCAGATTAATTTGTGAAATGCTGGAGTGAAGTACACGTGCTCTTTGTACAGGAGAAGAAACAAAACATAAGAACACGGCACCGCCAGGTGTCTTGACTCAGCAGGCAGCTGGGTCTCATGAGCGTCTGCGCAGAGTGAGAAACAGTGCCACTGTGCACCCAGCCTGGAGCACAGAAGGCATGGAGCTGCCAACGCCACGACCGTGGGCAGGGTCCTGTCCCTGCCACCTGCTCCCATCACCTATCTGAGCCACAGTGGCGCATGTGGTAGCTTCACCATTAAAGTTTCAAACTTTGAAGTGGTGTTTCTAAGCTGAACCCCCTGTGGGCTTAGCATCCCTTGGCTGCTTGCCCTGCATCCTCTGGCAGGGCCACTGATTTCCTGTCTGGCCCTCCAGGTCTGTGGGCCACCGCTCGGTGTCCCTGTAGAGTGAACTGAAAGGGCATCACACAGGACTGTCACTTGGCGGCAGTTGCTGCTGCTAATGGCAAAGCCATAGCTGGCCCCATCTCGTTCCTTGGGCCACACATGCTTTGGACACAGCCTCCTTATTTGCTGCTGTCTCCACTCTGCCTTCTTCTCTTAAAGTTCCTTATTGCTACTTTTCAGTGAGTTCCTTGAGGTTCCTTCGCAGAGTCCTGTCTAAGCCAGGGCCTTTCAGAAAACAGATGGCACAGAGAGTTTGAGAGGAATCACTTGCATTTTAGGTGCTATGAAGGTTAGCCAGTGACGAGTGGGGCAGAAGGAGTGGGGCTGCTGGGGACAGCCCAGGACTCTGGCTCCAGGTGGCATGTATGGCCACTGCCCACCTGCAGTCCATTAGGGAGCGAGGCTGGGGAATAACCCCCAACTACCCACCTCTGCCCTGTCCTCTAAGTCTTGCTGCTACTTCTCGTTGCCCAAAATCCAACCAAAACCAGGAAGCAAAGGCCACAGATGCCAGGCACAGAGGTCTGTGTTCTTGGCCATGAGCCATCTAGAGAGCATGGAAAGACTCTTAGTCTGGTGCCACCTGACTCTTTTCTTACACCAGCTCTTGCCTGCCCTGGCTATTCCAGTCACTTCTGTGCCACTGACTCCTGGGATCTGTGCCTTTTCCAGCTCCATCAACATCCAGCAACCAGTTTTCATTTGTCTGTTAGACAATTTCATATGAATGTTTTGTAGAAACTTCAATTTAATAGAATCAGAATGGAACTTCTTATAACCCCACTTCAACAACAAAACTAACCAGACCAAACAAATTCATAATTCTATCTTTCCTGTCTTATCAAACAATACTATAGACTTAAACTGTGTTTGCCCATATTAAAAACTTTGTTTTAAATACTTACCAAAGACACCGATCCACAAAGTCCAAAACCTACAAGCTTTAGCTACCAGGGCCCTTGTCCCGAGATTCTTTCTCTCTACGTTTCCCTCCCTGCAGAGGCAGCCTCGTCCCGTGAGTTTAGTTCTCTTTTATTGTTTATCCCTGAGCCTCTGTGCAGAAGCTAGTGTCATAGTGTCTCAGTTCTTCTGGGGGATGCTGGTGAGCGGGCAGAGCTCCCTTCTCTCCCCCTGCCACCTCCTAATCTCTCCCTGAATCTGTCTTCATCAAGGTTATAATTGGGCCCAGACTCCACTTTACCTGTTAGTCATCATAACCAAGAGAACGACGTGTCCACTTCCAGCTTCCGAAGAGTGAGTGATGTGGAAGAATCACAGAAGCTTTCACATGTTTTAGAATACATTTCTTGGAACGATATTGGTAGTTCAGAAGTGCTTTGCAAAATAAATGAGTAGTTCAGTTGGTTTGAATTAAGCCTCAGTGGACCCTTCAGACATTTGTTTGATGGCATTTGCCTAATTTGAATTGGCATATTTGGACTTATGCACTAGTGTACTCCTCCTTTTGTCCAACAAATAGGATGCTGAAATGCTTCAGCAAGTGCATCAGATACCACCTGATCCGGAGGCAAAGAAGTCAGGAGATGCAATTTCTGTCCTCATATAACAGCCAAAACTACTGCAGTAAGATATAAAAACAGGCTTTCAACGATACTCCTACGTGATAAGTTACTTAAGGAAAACTATTAGAATGGAAAGGAAATACAGGTAACTTACCCACCAGCTCGGATGTACTAGGTATAGAGCTGAAGATCATGTCTGGTTCACTAAAAGCCTGTTACATGCGCATATGTGCATTTCCAACGTACTGATGTCACAGTGTAGGTGGTGCACGGGTATAGATCAGCACGTGGCAGGTAGGAATGTGTGGCTGTAGATCCATGCGCTCCAGGTGGGGGGTGTGCAGGTATTGATTCATGTGAGCCAAGTAGGGGGTATGTGGGTATAGGTCCATGCTCTCCATGTGGAGGGTGTGTAGGTATAGATCGGTGCTCACTCACTGTGTTGTGCTGTACATTGCATTAAAGATTTCTTGTATAAGAAACTGTACAATTTCTACCAAGGGAAATTTTGCACATGTAGTGTAGTTTTTCCATGTTCTATGAGAATTGTGTGATAATTCGCCTTTGCCTTCGTAGTGTAGGAAATTACTTATTTAGAGGAATCTCATGCCCAGACTGCCTAGACTTATCCCACCTCTTGGCTTCTTGGAGGATCCTGGATTATGCCGCTGGAATTGTCCAATTAATAAGAATCTCGAAAAGATCTACTTATAGAATTAGCTTGGCAGCCCCTCTCGACGTCACCATGCTTCCGCGTCATCACCTTCCTGGCGACCCACTCTTAGGCATTCCGCCTCCTCTACGGCTAGCAGCTCACCTCGTTTTAGCTTCAGGTCTTGTGCATAGGTCCCACAGGGCCATTCGGGACCTCGAGGCAAATCGGGCGCGTGTACTGAGAGGGTGTCCACCGGCAGGACCAAGGGCCACGGTCCTCGCTGGACGAGGAGCAGCAGCGGCGAGCCCGCAGCGCAGCGGCTCCGCCTTCCCAGGAGCGCGCCTTGTTGGCGCTGTCCTTCAGCTTTCCGCGCCTGGGGCTTCATAAACATGAACATATTTATTTGAGTTATAACCACAAATTGATTTTGAGCTGACTGGTCCTCTCCCTGCTTACGAAGGAGGCCTGCCTTCAGAAATACTCCCCACAGCCAGGTCGCGCTGGGCCCAGAACTGCGGTTGCCAGACTGAACCACGGCGAGATGAAGATTTCCCAAGCAGAGTCACAGCCCTGGGGATTCTATTATAAAGTTGACATTTTCATTTCTTCTGGGAATGTTGTAAGTTTTCCTGTCCCATGGGAAAACCTAATCGTATTTAGCATAATCGTAGCTGGAGGAGATGGAGAAGTGGGAACTTAGAGACTTGCGGCTGGAGGAACCACTTGACGGCCACATCTTCTGCATCGGCCTCCAGCTGTGTCTCTTGGCTCTGTTGTCTTCCAAAAGAATAAAAACGCCTGTGACTTTTTAAAAACTTATTCTTCATTACTTTGGTGTGCAGGCAGAATTGTGGGGTTGATGGCAGGCACGGCTGATTAACAACAGTGTTGCCATGGCAATGCTCTAAGGCGCTTGAGAAAACCTTTGAGCAAATAATTTAGGCTAAACAGTGCAGATTTCCACCACTGAATTAGATCTCAGATGATGGAGAGGACGGTTGCCCTCCTGCTTACTGAATTTTGAAAACTTCTGCTCTAAGAAATATGAACTCAGGCAGTGGCCTAGAAAAATGAAAAAGTTTAGAATAGCCGTAGTAAAAAAACACTATTAATTTTTCAATTTAATGCCTAGAAGTGTTTCCATAGTACTTGTGGGAAATTGGCTGGAAGGCAGATGAAAGTAATTGCCTTGTGAAAGAGAGGGGGTTCGCAGGAACAGGAGCGGAGTGCGGATGGCGGTGGGAAGGAGCCCGGGAGGGCAGGGTGGCGGGTTTGCCCCTGGCCTGAGCACGCGCAGGCCCAGGGCCCAGAGGACTGTGCCTCGGAAATGGCGGCACCCTGCTTAATCTTTGCGTCTCAAGGGTCTCACTTGGAAAATAAGGATAATAACATTTTAAAAAGTAAATGCATTTTTCCTTTGCTGTACACTCTTCCCCCCATCCCTGGGGACAAGTGGGAGCAGATGGGCTCTGGTTGTAGCTCATGGTTACTGTGAAAGGCTAGTGCACGTCTGTGATGCAGTTAGCTTCATTAGGAAAGTGGCTTTGCATTTTAAACTGCAGCTTAACAATTACAACAGATTACAGTAGTCATCCCAGATCTTCTCGCTTTGGTTTTTTTTTTTTTTTTTTCAGTAAACTTCTAAGCCTATGTCCAGTTTAGCCATTTTCTGGCTATGTCTTCTTGCCAGATCCCTTACCCTCTCTGAGACTTGTTTTTATCATATACTTGAAAAATGTACTGTGGACAAATAATGAGGAAATGTTTGTATTATTTACGTCACAGCTGTGTACATTCCATTCTGTATACATTATAACTGTTCCCAGAATGAATAAGCAAAAAGTGCACCCCATGCCGCTCTCAAGCCTGTGGACCTTGGGCTTTTCTTTAAAGCTGTGGCAGAAGCATCCTGGCACAGAGCAGATGACAGACGTTGGTCCTGCCCCAGGGGCCCCAGGAGCCCCCACAGGGAGCAAGGTGAGCTGGTGTCTTGGGAGTGCAGACTCTTGTGAGAAATAGCTCTCAACAACATACTGAAACCCATTTCTTCTTAGAATGAAGTTTAAGACTAGGCTCTGTTAGCTAAAAATGCATTAAGTTAAAGCTAGATGAGTTTAGGTACGGTAGATGCTTTATCTACATCATTTATGTGATTATGACTTATTACCACAAACATTTAAAACAGACTCAGGGACTCTGCCAATAAAACACATACCCAGTAAAGTATCAAGTGGAGATTAACACTTGAAAAGCTTTATGTAGGAGAAAACAAGTGTGATCGTTGAGGCTCATAAAATTATTGTGATTGAGTCTGGAATTTTTGTTTTATCTTCTAGTTGCCCAAAAGAACAGTGAGGGGATATGATCCTTGGAGCCTTTTTCCAGGAACATGTGTACAGGGTGTGAGCATGCACCCAGTGCCAAGAGCCGCGGCGGCGGCAGAGGGGACGGGATGGCGGCCAGGGTGCATGAGGGTGGTCCTGCTGCGGGCGACTTTAAAGTCAGGCAACACATAGGGCCGCGTCAGTTCTGGTGACTGATGACTTTGGGTCATTAGGTTTACACTAAGCAGGAGGAGGTGGGCCTGCTGTTGCTGCTGCTTTTTCTCCTTCCTCTTCCTTCTCTTCTTTTTCCTCCTCATCTTCCTCCTGCCCACCCCCATTCTTCTATTTGTTTATTTATTTTTGATGATACTGGAATTTGAGCCCATAGCCTTGTGAATGCTAAGTAAGCACTCAAAACCAAGCATTCTTTCTATCCTTAGTTCTTGTTTTATTTATTTATTTAATTTTTGGTATGGTAGTCTAATTCTTCAATCTCCAAGTCATTTTTTTCTAGGAATAAATTTAATCAAGGAAGTTAAAAGTCTACAATAAAAATTATAAAATATTTATGAAATACATTGAGGAAGATACAAAAAAGTAGAAAAACATTCCATGTTCTTAGATTGCAAAAGAATCAATATTGTTGAAGTACCTATATTATCCAAAAAGATTTACAGATTCAGTGCAATTCTTTTTTGAGGTGGGAGGGAGAAGTACTGGGATCCAATCCAGGGCCTTGGTACTGACCTACATCTCCAGCTCATTTTTAAAATTTTGATTTTAAAACAGGGTCTTTCTATTTACTAAGTTGTCCCAGGCTGGGCTAGAACATTTTTTAAAAAAATTTATTTACATATCACCTCGCTTTCCCTTTTCAGGTCATTTTACCAGTTGCTAATAGTTGATATAAGTAATGTTAACACCACCAAGAGGCATTTCTGTTTAAGGATAAGAACTCTATTTGATGGGTGGCACAGTCAACTGGCAAGAAGGGTCTACTGATGCAATGTGAAATATGTGAAAAATCATAAAGGGTATGAAATGTGATACTAGAGAATATTTGGTTTTCAAAATGATTCTTTTCTTCGCAAAAGAATTTGTAAATATCCTTCAAATGCCAGTCTCCTCTATTAATTTGATCATCTGGTTAGAATTTTTTAAATTGGATTTTTTTTACTTTAGAGAAATGAATACTCCAATAATGAAAATATCTTTTAGAGAAGAGCTATCAGCAATACTTCTCAACTGTTTCATGAAGCTGAAAGGGAGGGGACATTGCCAAACTCATTTCTGGAAGCTAACATTACTTGGATACTAAAACCAGACAAAGATTTAAATATGAAAGAAAACTATAGGCCAATCTCCTTAATGCACATAGGTTTAAACATTTTGAATAAGATTCTGGCAGAAAGAATTCAACAACTCATTAAAAAGATCATACACCATGGTCAAGTTGTCTTCATTTCCAGGATGCAAGGACAGTTCAACATACATAAATCAATTAATGTAATACACCACAGAAATAAAAGCAAGAATTAAAAAAAAATCACATAATCATCTCAGTAGATGCAGAAAAAGCCTTAGGTAAAATCCAACATCCATGCGTGATTAAAAAGAAAAAAACCCTGAGGAAAATAGATATAGAAGGACCTTACCTCAAATTTATAGAAACCATAAATTCCAAATGTACTGCAAATATTATAGTAAAAGGGAGAAATTGAAAAGCTTTTTCTTTAAATAAGGAACACCACAAGACTGTCCACTTTCACCATTTGTGTTCATCAAGAATATTGGTCAATAGTTTTTTGTGTTATTCAATTTTGATAACAGATACTAGGATATTGGGGTATATTGGCTCAGGATGAGTTTGGAAGCATTCCTTCTCTTTATACTTTACGAAATAGTTTGAAGACCATCAATGTTAGTTCTTTGTTAAATATCTGGTAAAAATATGTGGTGCATTCTGGTTGTAGGGTTTGCTTTGTTGGGAAAAATTTTTATTATTGCTTCAGTATCATTTTTATGATATGGATTAGGTTTTTATACCCTTTGCATTCAGTTCTGGTGTGTCACATACATTTAAAAATGCATCTAGTTTTCTGGCTCTCCAATTTATTGGAATACAGAATTTCAAAGTCATTTCTACTCATCCTCTAGCTTCCAGTGGTGTGTTAAACATCCCCCTTTTATCTGTAATTGTATTCATTAAGATGTTCTTTTTCTTTTGCAGGCTTAGCCCAAAGGGGTTATCAATGTTGTTTATCCTTTCAAAGGGCCAACTCTTTGTGTCATTAATACTGTGTATTGTTGTGTTAGTCTCTACATCATTAATTCCAGCTCTGATCTGATTTCCTTCTATTGGGTTTGATTTTTATTTATTCTTGTTACTTTGAGATGCGCCATTTGGATACTTGAGATCTCTTTGATTTTTTGATAGAGACACTCATAACTCTAAACTTTTCCCTCTGAGAACTGCCTCTGCTGATGCTGCTGGTCTGGAAACGACACTGAAAAGCACTTGCTTAGGAAGGTGAATCTTGAGAAAAAAGTTGGGATTTTATTTTTTGACCCTGTATCCTGCATAATAGATTTATATTTCTGTTGATACGTTAGAGTGCTAGACACTTTGCCATGTTTATTCAAAGTATGGTTTTCAAAAGTTATAAGGGATCTTTTAGAATTAAAAAGAATAGATTTTTCATTTAATTAGTAATTAAGATCAGAAAACACGTAAGAGAACAAATAATAAAAGTGAATGCTTTTTATTCTTTCTCTTTTTTTGACTGTATACAAAGTAGTGATTTTTCCATATAGAAGTCAAATTGTTTGTTACATTTAAGAAGTATTTGAACTTGAATTTTGTTTTATAAATTGAACTTCAAATTTTCTTAAATGTGTACATATGTGTGTCTGGTAGATAGAGTGCACAGTGGTGACAAATGATTTTTGCCTGATACTCTCCCAAGGTTATTGCCCGACCTGGCCCTACCAGAAAGGCCTCCTGATAGTTCACATTTCCCTGTAGCATTTGCTGAGAGACCCCCAGTGTCACCTGCCCCAGGAACCTATGTTGTCTCCTCTCCCTGTCCCCACGGTTCCCTTGATCCCCTCTCCTCCTCGGTGAGGACTTAGGAATCCACTCCTCCCTCGCCTTTCTTGTCAGCATAAGGGTCCTCTTTTCTGCTGAGGTCGAGTGGCCAGGTGAGTGGAGTCGCTGCCTCTGTTCCCGAGGGGGACAGACCCCTCAGTGTGACAGCATCCTGCCACGCTACAAGGCCGGGGGTCGGAGGGTGGTGTGGCTGACAGCACCGGACGCGGTCTGCAGTGACGTCACTTCACGCAGGACCGTCTGCCGCTCACATACTGCCAGGGGAAAAGTCTGAGCCGGAACGTCCCAAGAAAAGGGTCCCGCTGGGCCTGGGGTGGGGAGCGAACCCCGAGTGCACACCTAGGGATGCTGCTTATCCCCAACGCTGTCTGAGCGGACCTTGTTCCTGATCCCGGCCTCTGCTCTCTACCAGCCTTTTCAGAGCCCCTGGGCCTCCGTGCTGGTCACCAAGGGATTCTGTGTCCTTTCTGTGCCTCCGCGCAGGAGAGCCATGGGCTCCCTGACTTGTCAGCAGCTGCCCCCGGCCACAGGGCACCGCCTGCCATTGCCCAGCCTCAGTGACGGGATCCCAGGTCACAAATACACTGCCACTCAGAGCCCAGCTGATAGGGCAGTTAGATAGCAGGTGGGAAGAGAGCAGGAATGTGGGGTACACGCCTCCTTCTTCCTTGTCTTCCTCTGACTGGGCCTGCACCCCTTTCTTTCACTTCCTGGACACAGGCTCTGTCCACCACAGGCTTCTTGCACATGCTGCCTTACCTGCCCACATGGCTTTTTGGCTCTTCTACTGGATGACTGTCTTTTGAGAACTCAGTGTCTCTTCTTGAAACTTAATTCTTTTTAATTTCCCCACTTCCTTTTCTCCTTTATGCACGTCGCAGTATGTAATTATTTTAAGTTGTCATCGTTCTCCATGAAAGCATAGGCCCCACAAAGGGTGAGACAGTGTTATATCTCAGTTTTCCAGGGTCTCGCTTCCAAAAACACACTTGCTAGTTTCTCTAAGAGACGTGTCACGTGTGTCCCGCAGATGTGCGTGTCGGGCTGTGGCCCGCAGCCTTGCGGGTGCGTTCCTGGGTGGTGGCGTGACTGTTTGCACCATCTCCTCGGGCCTCATGGGAGATGTGAGCCGGAGCAGCTCTCAGTCTCACAAGGAAATTTCCACGAGTGAGAAGCTGACAAGCAGGAAAGCAAGATTTCCTAGCTGCCGGCTTTCATGTCTAAATAAATTTGTGCTTTTTTTCTTTAGCGTCTGTTTGATTTATATTTAGAAATAATTGTAATGCTGGATTACAAAGTGTATTAAATGAAGCATTATTATGAAGTTAAAGTGTGTATGAGTAGAGTAATAGTACAAACTACAATATATATACCCTAATAATTTATATGAAAAGACCTTATGACTGATTTATTTAACTGTTTGAAATAAGTGGCTATAACAAAATATAACTTGATAAAAGTTCATTTTTATCCATCTGGGTTATTACATAGTAGATACATAAAACAACAGAATCACTTGTAAATATACCATATGGTCTGGTCCACTGTTTATCCTGTTAAATGCAATACACTACTTATTCAACATTAAGAAACGAGTGATTAATAATCCCTCCCTAAGGAGCATTTGGAGCTCTGTGAAATTGGGGAAGTTTTATTCAGAGACAGAAATTCATTTATAAAATGAGTTAATGCAACTCTAGTCCAGATCTGGAACTAGCACTAAATGACAGGTGGATGTCATTCTTACAAAGAAATAAAGATTAGTTAACTTTATCATGTAAGAGTGTATATTCACATTCATTCTGTTTTAAAGAGAATTTTGGAAGGAATCTTTAGTCCTTCCTTTGAAATCACAGCAAGCAAGTAATCAGCACTTTTAAGAGTCCCTGAGTACTCATTGACTTAATAGACAATTACAGCATATTGTATTTTTTAAAAGTCAGCTATTTTAGAAGTCCCTAATTACAGATTGACATGGTAGACTTACCGAGAGAAAAATAATACACTTCAAATGTACTTACCGTCATAATGATGGGGTCTGTTCTGGATGGTCCTGTGAGTGTCTGTCCTGTGCCAGCACCTCTGGAGGTGGGAGGGCAGGAGTCACTTCCTGGCTCTGAACCTTGGTCTTTGAAGGCCTCGGGCCAATCCTTTCGTCCTCAGCTGGGCAGCAGTGGTTGTGGTAGGGCTCTCTTCACTGATGGGACAGCAGAGGAGCGCAGCGTGGTGGGGCAGTCTGAGCCGTGGCAGGCGCGGGCTACAGCAGACTGTCTGGACAGAGCACAGCTCTGTGTTCTGAAAGTCACGAGATACGTTAGTGGTTGGACACAAGGCCAGCAGATTCCCTTCCCATCCCAGCACGCTGCTCATCTCTGGCCTTAGATCTGCAGAAGCCCAGCAGGTGGATGTCCACTGGGATTCTGAGTCAGACAGCAGACTCTCAAGATTCTCTGAAAGACTTGCCTGTTCAGACGGCTGTGCCTTCCAGGGAAGGGGAGGAATCTGGACACAGTGAGCACAATCCTGCTTCTCCCTGCCCTGCCATGTCCAGCAGTAGGCACTTTGAACATCTGGCCTCTTACCTGGGCTTTGCCAGTTTGGGTGGTGGTTGCAACTGAGTAAGGACTGATCTCCTAGATACTGTTCTAGCACTTATGAAGTCCTTTGAGATGTAAGTTGGATTCTGGCGTCAGTGATGAACAAGCCCCCCACCCCATTTTGGGAGGAGAGTGGGTCCCCTGAGCACGTGGGGCTGTGGGGCTCCCTGGCCTGCTGGGGCTGTGGCCGTCACATTTACAGAGAAGGCGTTCTGTGGCTGTGGCTGTTCTGGCTGCTGCACACAGTAAGATTGGTGTTAAGAGATTGGGGATATCTTCTCCTGCAGATAGCAGTGCTTTTTCCAAATGAGGTCAGGGTGAGGGTAAGCGTCCACGAGGTCCACCCTGGGCGTGGCTTGTCAGACACGCTTAGCATTGTCACCTCTTGTGAAGCATTGTGCTCACTTATCTTTCGTGTTAGTAAACTATGAAATACTTGACAGTTTCCTTGTACAGGTCAGTGTATCCATAAGTGACGCCCAGACATGAACATAGAATCAAGTATTTTTAAAGTGAAAGAAGCATCATGCTTCTCAGAACATCAGATTCTTCCCATGAGAGTTACACTGTGGTGATTTTTTTCTTCATTTGACTCTGCATTCTAAGCAACCAAGGGCCAAGAAGTTGAAAATGTATATGAACTTAAAATCCTAAAGAACAGTGTGAAAGACAAACTTAGTTGAAAAATTGTATAATATATTTGCGAACTAAGAGCCTTTGACTTATTTATGATTCTCATGTCTGTGTCAATACTCATTTCAAATCACAAAATAGAAATGAGAGTTTCTCATTAGTAAAGCAGCCATTTTCGCGTCAGCATGTAAGATGGGTGTGATTGTCAGGTGCTGGAGTGCTTCACCCAAGTCTCTGGGGTAACAGCTCTCGGCGTCTGTCTGTCCCGCAGCCGTACCTGTCTAGCTGCTGTCAGGGTTGATGAGGTAGACACTCCTCATTTGTAGTGCAAATATAAAGCTGGCTAGCCTGTGCCCTGTCCTCGTTGTAACCACCTGACCTGGCGGGCTGATTCCAGGCTGCTGCTGCGTCCTGCTCACCTTCCAGCACGCTCTAGGCCGCTCTGCATTTCAGGCATTCGGCTTTTCCGCAGGCCGTCTCCATTCCCTAATCACCAGTGTGCAAAGTCAGGAAAGTGGGGAGGCAGCTGCTGAGAGCATCTCGCTCTCTTCGCATCTCTGGCCCTCTCCTCCAAAGCTCCACCTTGAACACCCATGTTCTCCTTAGTGCTGTTTCACTAGACTCTTCCTGAACACGGAAAGCTTTTACTGTCCTAAGAAATTGTAAAGCCAAGTGAAAGAAATACAGTTATGGAAGTTTCGTTCTGTAATGGGCAATTTCTGTTTTCAGACTCTGTCGATTTGTTTGAAGTCACTGTCTTTTTGCCTTTCAGTGGATTTGCTTTGTAACAGAAGTCATTAGAATAGGAGAGGAATCTCTTATGTAACGCTGCCCACTGAATCGTACCACAGTGCCAAGTGGGGAAGAAAAACTCGACGACACCATGGAGTCACACAGCCTGTCTCAGGGTGAGGTTGTAAATTCAGGGAGAGAGCCCAAACTGTGTTTAGTTGCATTTAGTGGAAAGTATGTCTCAGCAGGGCTGTAGCGTGGCCTGCTTTCTGTTGCTGAACAAGGCTGCGGGCTGTGGGCGTGCTATGGTAAGGTCATAAGCGTGACATAGGGACAGGCTGTGTGAAGGAAGGCTGCGCGGGATGTCTGCATGTCCGGGCCCCGTTGAGCTCAGCTCACATTTGAGGAACACCACGGGACTGCGACGGCCAGCCCCTGACTTCCGCAGCCGGCAACCTCATCAATCCATTTCCCTCTTCCTCTCTCTCTCTTCCTCTCTCTCTCTCTCTCTCTCTCTCTCTCTCTCTGTGTGTGTGTGTGTGTGTGTGTTTGTGTGTGTGTGTACACAAATGTGTGTTTGAGTTTATCCACATTCAAAGATTCTGTTCACTTCAGGTAGTTGATCACCTTGATAATGTATATCTATTCTTGCTATCATTTAAAAGCTTAGATTCGTTAAGGTAAGAATGTGTGTGTATGTATGCATTTAAGTGTTTTGTTATATAAAGGAGATATTACCTGAATTGAATAGTAATTCAACAGTAAGTGAGGATGGCAGTACTCCTCTATCTTGATAATGACAACAAATATGAAACTGTGCTAGCTTCACACTGCAGCCAGGCACAGAACGGCAAGTGCCTCATAATCTCACCGATACTGACATGTGCTGCATAATGATACTTTGGTCAACAATTGAGTACACATAGATCCCATAAGGTCATAATAAAGCTGCACAGTCCCTGTTGCCTGGGGATACTATAGCTGGTGGAACATTGTAGCACAATACACTGCTCACCGAGGGCTGGAGGAGTAGCACAGCTGGTAGAGCACTTGTCCAGCAGGCAAGCGCAAGGCCCTGGGTTCAATTCCGCAGCACCTTGCTACACACCTGTAATACCAGCATTCTGAAGGCTGAGGCAGTAAGGTTGCCCTTAGCTCAGGGCCAGCCAAGGCTGCATAGTGAGTTCAGGACCAGCCTGGGCTAAGAGCGAGATCTTGTCCCCTTCTCCCCCACCCCCCCCAAAAAGAAAGAAAGAAAGAAAGAAATATTATTATAACCAACTTCTTCCTGGGGAAGCCCTGGCCTTTGTCTAAGTCTCCAGATACCTCCTGGCCCCTCACTTGACTGGGCTCCTGCTTCTCTCAGCATCTGTCTATGCTGCCAGGAGCAGCTCTCCAGCAATGGCCACATGCTTCCACTGTTGCTGGCTGCCCATGAGCAGACAGTGTGAGACCTCCCGAAACTGTGAGCTGAGTCTGTCTTCCCTCCTTTAACCTGTGGATGTCGGCTATTCTGTCCCAACAACAGCAATTATGGCTGGGATATGGAATGTCCCCCAAAAGTCTCATGCATTTAAATGTTATAGATTGTCTGTGGAACTATGTGCTGTTGGGATATTGGAGCCAAGTCTGGAGGGGTGGACTATAGGCATGTAAATTGGATTAATGGCATGTAAGTTGGGTTAACAGCATGCAAATTAAGATTAATGGTATGTAGTGGGGGCTTACCACACCTTCCACACCTGGGTCCAGGAGGGGCTGATCACTGGATTGAAACCTGGAAGGACATAGAAGCTGCTTCCTGCCTTCCTTGGACTAGTAGTCTCAGCTAGTCTCAACTTACCTTCCTGTGTGTGATGTCGTGAGGAGCTGCCTCTGCCGTGTATTTCCATTGCTGCCAGCTGCCCCTGAGTGGACTGTGACCTTCTGAAACTGTGAGCGAAAATAAACCTTTCTTCCCCTAAATTTGTGGGTGTCGGGTATTGAGTCACAGCAGTGGGAAAGTACCTGAGACAGTGGCCTCTTCTGGTGCTTTCCCAGGCTCCCTCTTCCTCAGCCTCCTTCCCACACATCTAGTGCACAGCCTCCATAAGCAGGTGCTGTGCTAACAGGGGCCAGCAGGTTGGCTCTGAGCAGTTTGCCAGTAACCCCAGCCACAGCACAGACCTTCACAGAGGCCCGCAATGGATGTGGGCACTTCTCAAATATTGGCCCTAAAGGGAGGCTCTACTCGAGTCTTTCTCCACCCCTCCCAGTGTCTCCCATGCCACCAGAATGGAAGGGAGATTCTCAGTGTGGCCCACGTGACTTGAGCTCTCCACTCTCTGCACTGTCTGTGTGCCCAGCCATGCTGTCTCGGCGCTGTGTCCTGGTGGCTCGGACTCTCGGTGACATAGCATCCTGCTGGCCTCCCATCTGCTGCATGGCTTCCTTTGTCCACGTCCTTCCAGCCTGGGAGGAGCGTCCCTGCCACGCCCACTCCACCGCTTCCTCTTCCTTCTCACTCCATGCTGCACGAGCTGTCACGCTCTAAAGGAAGAACATTGGGTTTCTTCCTTGATGCTTTTATATTTGATACCAGATGGTAAAACCCAGGGCTCAGGGTCTTTGTCTCTGATTGGCTCCCAAGTCCCTAGAACGTGGAGTCCCACTCACACAACATACATACTCCTTGTTTCTTTCAATGAGTGAACAACCCTCAATGGTTATTTTTATTGTAGAAATAACAAATACAGCATCTCGTCGGTATCTGTGAAACAAATCTACTTCCCTTTCTAAGGAAGCAGTGATTGCATAGTCTGTAATGGACATTACCAGCCAATGTTAATCTCATTTCATTATAAAAAGAAAACTTGCTAAGCTAATCGGGTTGAACTGACTGCATTCTCAGCCGTGATTAATCGGCAGTGAAGCCAGAACGAGAAGGCCGTGGCTTGATCCTTGTTTTCTGACGCCAACAGCATTGACCTGGAGCTCAGAGAGCTATTCACATGATTAGGCCTTCTTTCTGTGCTTTAATCAGTACCAGTGTTACCACCCTGCTCCACATCACCTCTGTACTAATAAGCTGTCAGTTCTGAGAGGAGGCTGTTTCTGCCCCGGAGGAGCAGAGGGATCACCTGTCCCCGTGGGCGCAGGGACAGCCTCTTCACGTGCGTCACACAGCCACTGATGAGGCCATTTTGAAATAAAAAGGAAAGCTCCCTCTCTTGCTGTCTAGTGATTATTGAAGTTGCTCTTATTTCCTGGTCTTTCCTGATGCCTTACAGCGCCGCATCATCTTCACAGCACGGTAGACCTAATGCCCATATGCATCTCTGCTGACGGCTTTGACTTTTTTTTTCTTCTCTTCTTCTTGGACTTTTACAAAAGGAAGAACCAATTAAAATTGCTGTTTTGTCCTAAGAATTTTTCAGCATAACATCTGTTTCATGCCTTCATCGAAGAAAAGGCTGTTTCTCCTCCACAGCAGGTCACTGGTAAGGGGTCCAAGCCGGGCAGTGTCCTGTGCTCACCCCCTTTGTCACCTTCTTCCAGGACACATTCGCTCTGGTCCTTGCACTTGTCCCTGGGAACCTCACCTCTATTTTCCAAGCAGTTCAAAAGGAGGGGAAGTGGGCAGAGCAGTGCCAAGTCTTCTTCACCCTTTTCACAGGAAACAAGGCACGTTTAGCGACAGCATCACAGTGGCTTGCCCTAAGGTTCTGTTGTCCTGAACAGGGGCAGATCACCATGTCTGCATGTAAGAGAGGCTAGGGAAGTTTGAGTTGCTGCCCTGAAATGAATTAGGATTTGCTTAGCAAGGAGGGAGGGAATGGGCACTGAGCAGGCAGTGGCAGTGTCGTAGTAACTACAGAGGTCCCACGAGGACACCTGACCACAGTCTCATGTTAAGATGAAGCATTATTCATTATTGAGGTGATTCATAGCTGAAAACAATATTTTCTCTTTTTCTTTTTGTACTCCTTGAAAAAAGAACCTCAAATTTTCATTGACGACTTAGACTAAATCAGAAGTTCTCCTGCGGCTTGATGTAGCCAGTGGCTTAGAGCCCTTAAAGGCAAGCTCACAGACTGGTGGTAGGTGAAGAGCTCCAAAGAGAGAACAGAGCACAGCACTGGTAATGAGCTACCAGAGTAACCACTACTCAAAAAAGCATACATATGGGTACCCACCAGCTGCCCTCTAGGACCCCGGGGGTAGAGTAGGGACAGTCGCTTGGCCTGACTGGTTTGCTGCTGTGCCCCAGCCTTAGTTTGCTCACTCAGGTGAAGGGAAGCAGGTGTCAGGTGAAGGGAAGCAGGTGGCAAAGAGACCGGGAAGATAACATCAGGAAAAGGGGAACAGCAAGGCAAGAAAAGGAACAGGGTGACAATAGAAGTTCACTGGGAGGAGCCTCACTCTCAGTGAGGCTAAGGATCAGCTACCTGAATTCAGGAAACCTGTGGGGAGGCTGGGAGGCCCTTTCTCAAGGCCAGATTTTACCATCCTAGGATAAATTCTTTGATATGCAACATTCCTGGGATTACTAAGTAAGCCTTTTAAAACATAAAAGCAGAACCCCTGGCTTCCAACCAGAGAGCTAAGAATGTCCTTCAATAGCAGAAGTTCCTGCTTTAAGGTGGACCAACTACCTGATGCCCCCATCAGTGCTTTCCAGAGGTGCTTTGGTTTATGACTTTCTTCTGTTCTGTCGCTATAAATGCTGCATGTAACTGCTACTCATTGGAATACACTGTTTGGGGAAACCTGAATTCATGTTCCTGGGCCTAGGTCACTCATACTGGCTTCAGAACAAACTATCTCTTTCTTTTTAAGGCTGAAGTAATGTTTTTGCATCAACAAAGATCAGGAGTGATCTCTGAAGAAATGATGGCCAGAGAATATTTTTGCTAAGACCTACTCTTCTCGAGCTATCCAAGTTACAATAAAATATTCCTGGTAAAATGTGATTATTTTCTGGGGGGAAAGATTAACTTGATTAGAGGTTCCCTTTAAATCAGAGGCAGTAATGTGAATTGTTGGCAGACTTTACAAGTCTCTTTCCCCAGTGGCTGGCTCTCTGTCTAAATCGTCACTGAACAAGCCCACCCCACTCTATCATTCAGAACTTACCAAGGAAATTGCTCAGTTCCATGCACTTTTATTCATGTTCTTCTTAACTCTGCTTGTTATATCCCTGGCAACAGTTCTTAATGTGATATCTCTGAGTAGTCGGAGTCATGCCTCTCCTTCCAGCCTCACGGGAGAGAATTGTGGTATCCATCAGGGACCCTAGACAAATACACTGTGGTCAATATTAAGCTGTCGCTTAAAACCTTATTTCATCAAGCCCACTAACAGCATGGAAGCCAGCAGTGCATAGCACGCATTGTGTGTAGTAAATCGCCCACCCAGTTGCATCTGGTCTGGCTGGTGGACAGTATGTGTTGGTTTATGTATAAGTTTGCCAGTCTAGACCTTGGGGATGGTGCCATATTAGAATATATTGAGATATAGCTTGGAAAAGAGTCTGTATATGTGACACTTCTTTCCTTCCACGTAGACATCTTTCTTTACCAAAACACTTGGGGACTTGTTCATAATTTTTAAATATCAATTCCTCTGTTTTGTTTAAGAGCTACTTGAATTTTTAAGTTGTTTCCGAGGCTACCTTGGATAGGATAGCTCTGATTTTTGTCTATTTCTCAAAATGTTTCACATAATTCTTAAAACATAAGTGTCTACGATATACTGTATTATTTTCTGTGGCTAAATGTTCGTTCTAATGCTGCCATATATTAGGCCCCGACCTCCACTAACGTCCCCCTGCAGCAAACCACAGTCATGGGAACAGATGTTTGTATGAAAGCCTCTTTCCTAGCCCATGAGCACCTCGGGGGAAGACCTACGCGACACTCCTGTTCACCCTGAGAGCACTTGCTGACTTGCTGTGCACCACTGTGGGCCAGGCCAGTGCTGGGAACTGAAATGGACTTGGACTTGCAGCTTATAGTCTGATAAAAGAAATAGACATTAAACAAATAATTATTTCAGCTGTGATTGAGATAAATGCTACATAATATGGACATGTAGTTTCTTCTTAGAAGATAGCCTGAGAAAGTGAAGTCCACCTTGTGACCTGAACGATGAGTGGGACTTAGCCAAAGCAGCAGGGGGACACACATGCTACTACACAAATGCCCTGGGCTGTCAGAGAACCTGGCAGGCTCGGGGTACAACAAAAAGCCAGTATGCCTGCCCAGTGTTGAAGAAGGAACATCAAGTTCCAAATTTTTGTGGAGATGGATGGGAGCCCGAACATCTAAGCCAAAGTTACAGCAGCGCTGAGAGTCTTTGTGAGGCAAGAAAAGGAAGCCGGTGCGGCTGCAAGTTGTTCTGGAAATATTGCTCAGGTTCCAAGACAGGCAATAGATGGCAGTCAGCAGAGTGGCGATTGACATCGTCCAGGCAGAAAATGACGACTTTGATGACACCACTCACGGCGGTGGTGGGAATCAGGCTGCGGATGAAGGGGACCGATTGATAGGGTGCTCGGAAGCGAAGCAGAGGCCAGGCCAGGTGTCCAGGGTTTTGGCACTGAATATAGTGCAGTTTGTTGAGATGAGGAGCTAGAGAGAAGGAAGGCTCAGACACTCGAGCGTGATGGGTTGCTCAGGCACGCTGGGAGAGAATGACTTTAAGGGATACCAGGGGAGATGTTGAACAGGGTGTGCAAATACAGTGGGTGACTGTCTATGGCATATAGTTGAAAATGAGGCTGTACAATGGCTGGCCTGCTGGCCTCTGACATTTTAAGGCTGACCAGAGGAGGAAAATATGGCCAGGAAGATCACCAAAGAATGCTGTCATACAGAAGAAGAACTGTCAGAGCATGATGTCATCAAAGCAATGGCCAATAGCAATCAAAGAGGGAGATGACCCATAGGAGATCTCGAATAGCGTTACAATGTCGAATGAAGCCTACTCAGCAGTGCATAAAGGCTCTGGTGTAGGGGACATTGGTGACCTTGGAAAACATACCAATGTGTTCTGCAAAAGAACTTCTTTGAGAAGTATGCTGTGAAGGGACAACAGTGAACCCCAGCTAGAGGGTATGTGGGACCCAGTGTTTTCTTTTTCCTTTTTTCTTTGTTTAATGCATAAAAATGGAGTATATTTAAACGTTGGTCAGTAAGTCAAAATGAGCAAGAGAATCCTGGGGAATAGGAGGCGCGAGATCCAAGCGGAAGTGGTGAGGGACTTTCTTTGGGACAGGAGACTGTTCTCCACAGTGTGACGGGCAGGAAGGGGGGACATGGCGTAACGACGCGACGGTAGTGCAGAGCTCTGCTACCAGCACAGCACGGCAGGCCAGCTCAGCGACACAAGGACCAAGGATGGAGGCTCATGGGGATCTAGGAGGGAGGGGTTTTATTAACCACTAGTCAGCACTGTGTAATTTCCCCCCCAGGAAAATGCAGTTAGCAAAACATAGGGCAGCAGAATGGTTTCATTAATCCGTGATTGGCTTTCTTCCCCCCACATGTCCCTATCCCACGTGTAATAGAAATTCAGAGAGGCAAGGGAGTTTGTGTTCCTTGCAATAAAGGGTCAAAGAGTGGCTGATAGAGCCCATTAGAAACGGGAATGAGAGAGCAGGAGGTAGAGAAGGGAGGGCGATCTGTGGCCCCGAAGTCCCCTTGTTGATGAAACGCCACCAGCAGCCCAGGCACCTGAGCACAATCTTTTGGGTAGCAGTAGGTGTATGTTGGCACAGTGAGTGCAGAGCTGGGGTGTTTTGGGTGGTAACGAGACCTAGACATGCTCATTTTGGATGTGACCAGATGGGGCCCAGGAAGAGGCCGCTGGAGTAAAGGAGGTTAGAGATCTGCTGGGGTGTGACGCAAGCCGAGGTGTTATGTGGGTGCCAGTGAGCTTGCTCACATTGACTGTTGAGGAACACGGCGACCGGGTGCCAGGTCCTTTCCTGAGGTGTGTAGGGTGACCCAGCCGATGGCTGAGAGCAACAGGAAGGCGGTGGGTGGAGCCACAGTGTTGGTCTCCAGGGAGGAACTGAGCTCGGAGAGGTGCCGGAGGAGCAGAGGACACTGGCTCCTCACTCGGATGATCTGGGTGTGTGTTGGGGGGACCCAGTAGCTGGTAGAATGGGGTTCAGTCCGGGTCATCCTTGGAGGCTGATCACGTGAGCTGCGGGACCCTCCCCCCCCAGCCTGGCGGGAGTGCTTAGAGCAATGCACACCACGCCGTGACACAGGTGTGTAACGCAGCGCGGCCTGGGCGCCTTCGGCTTCTCCTGGCATCGCCTCAGCTGGGTGCTGACCTCAGCATCCCCTGGCCAGCCGCTTTGTGACGGTGTCCCAACTCCTCAGCTCCTGGCCCTGTTGCCTTGACCAGTGTTCGTCTCTGAAAGAAACAAGCGAATGTTGTCATATCTGTTTTGTTTAAATTTCTCTCTCTGCTATTAGTTGTGCTGTGAGAATTATTTATTATGGCACTGTAGTTTCTGCTCAACCATTTTATAAAATATCCCAAGGACTCAATAAGTGCTTATGGTAATTCTTTTTCATTTGTAAAGTCTCAGGTGGCTTCATTTACATATGTTAGTATCTCTGATTTTTCTTGACTGAGTGTATTTTCAAGGTGTGTTCCTTGCTTCTCGCAGGAGCAGGTGAGGCCAGCGCCCTCTCAGGCCAAGCCGTCTGCCCTACTCCCGGGCGCCGAGGGACAGGCCACATCCAGGACATCACAGGTAAGCGTTGCACTCACTCACACCATTTCATCCGTCAGGGAGTGCATTTTTCAGATCAGCAGCAAGGTGTAGCTTCGTAAGCGTATCTCTCAGACCAGTGCCTTCCCCCGCCTCTTCCCTCTCGCCTCGGCCCTGCGGCCAGAGTCCTGGACTCCCAGGCACCTCCGCCTGCCCAGGCCCCCATGGCCGCCATCCTGAGCCCTGTCCTCTTCTTGCCTCTTCCACTCTTGGATTCTCCTTGGCTCTTTTTTCTCTTTCACTCATTAGGAGAAGAGAAGATTCTGGGAAATAGAAAACAAATGTAAAGTTCACGTGTGTGTTTTAAATGTTGGAAACAATGTGGAGTTGATGGGGCTTATGAGAGAAAGTAGGTACCAGGAAATGCACAAATTGCTACTGTGTTTTCTGCCCCCATCAACACGTATAGTGGGGCACATATCAAGTGTTCACATTGATGGCCTGGTAGCAGGATGTATAAATTAAAACTGAACAGAACTAACATTAGGTTTGTCCAAATGTCAAAATGAACAAAATAAACATCGCAGAAAAGCGTAAGGAAAAAATGATATGTCGTATGCCACGTGAAGCAAGAGAACCTTCGTTCAGAGGAAGGACTGCGAAACGCAGTGTGGAGGGCCATGCCGTAGCAGGGGCTTGCCATTCCAGGAAGCTGTGCCCACCGCGTTTCTAAGTGAATCTAAGTAGCTCTTGGTGTATGACATTAGAAGTGTTCCAAGTAGCAAACATGGATTATCTGATGTGTAGGTGTGGCAGCTCTTAAAGTAGAAAATTATAATATGTTCATAAATAAAGAAATAAAAATCTGCAGACACTTCAGCACTTGTGCACATCTGAGAGATTTATGGCTAGGATTGTGGAGCTGGACCCAGGCCAAGAGCCTTAGTGCTGTGGAGAGCGGGAGGGGGAGAGTCCAGGCAAACAGAGGGAGGGGTGAGGCCGAGAGGAGACTCACAGGCCGGAACGGTGGTCTGAATTGGGCGCAGAGACGCCTGGAGCAGGAGCCACTTGGCAGGCATTGCGAAGAGTCTGTGGCTGTGAGGAACCTTCCAGGGGCTTTTTCATAAGACCATCTGTTAAATCCAGAACCGCAAAGTCCAGTGTGATGCTTATAAGTCACATGAGTTGGTTTGAATTTCGGTTCATTGGAATTGATATTGTATTAAAGCCTTGGTCACATATAGCCACATCTGACACATTGCAGGTGGCTGGCAGCAGCCCCCGTGGCTCATGGCTACCAGCCTGGAGGGCCTAGATGTGGCCCAGGGTGCCATCCCGCAGGTTCTGGTGGTCATCCCTGGGAGAAGTCGACTAGCACATTCTGCCTTCTCTTTGTAGAGTTTGGAGTGGCAGGTATCTTTCAGGTGAAATAACTGGCCATGTAAACATGCCTCCCTTAAAAACTGAGTCGTGCTCTTGCCAGTGTTCTGTCCTTTCAAGCTTTGTGGAGGTTCCCTCCTGTGGTCCTGGGTTGAAGTACAGATACCCCCTGGGCGGCTCCTACCAGCAGCCCCGCAGGCCTTTGCTGCCATTTCCTCAAAGCTGGCCACCTCCTTCATTGTCCTGGAGTGTCACAGACTCACTTCCCACTGCCTTAGGAAAGGCGGCGCCCACCACCCCAGTGGACCTGCGCCCATGGCTGAGCAGCCCCCCGGGCTTGGCTCTGCCACCGACACAAGTGAGGCCGACTTGGAGTTCTCACTTGTGATAGCTCAGGATCAGTGACACTGAGGCTGTTGGGCATATGTTATCCATCCGGGAGTCTTTAGATGTTGGCCCAGAACTGAGTGAACTAGAGGAATGTGGAAATAAAGAAGAATGTTCTATGAAGCATAGAGGAAAAGGTGAGAGATCCTGAAACCCTGTAAGGCCGTGGCCGGCAAATGGTTAAGGAGCCAGGAGGGGAGAGCCGCGGCCCTGCCGGCAGACCTCGCCGTGGACAGGGGTGCCCGGGCAGTGCCTGGTGGCGGGTCTGACTCGTCCGGCTGTAGACTCAGGTGTGATGGAGGTGGCTCCGCACAGGGGAGCCAGACGTTCAGAAGGAAAAGCAGGCAAGTACATAAATAAGTAATAAGCTTTTCTCAGAATGGAAAAGATAAAAATTTGAGAATTGTGTGCTTTTTTGGAATTGCATATAAGTTTTATAAGGCATTTAACCCAGCAGTAAATAAGAAAAGCAAATAGCTCGTCTGACATTTATCACGATGTTGTGTTAAAGGAAGGAGAAGAAGTTTCCTAGTAGAGCTTGTGTTGTCCGCAGGTGCTGCAGAGTGGGTGACTACCTGTGCAGCCCTGCTTTAGTAAGGACTGCACGTGTCCAGTTTTGCTTTAATTGTTTAAAAATCACTAAAAGATTAAAAATGTCTTTCTTCATTACTTATCTTTGGTGGTATCTGTCGAGATGCATATAAACATGTATGTATGCACATAGACATGAGTGCTAGAAATTTACAGGATACCCAGGATTATCATTATATATACGATATGATCAAAAGCGTGGTAAATATTCACATATTTTTAAATTTATTACAATAAAAGACATGCCATTTATTGCCTGCAAAATAGTCCCCCTTGATTCACATACAGCTAACTCGTTCCTCTTACGACTTTCTGAAGCAGTTGTGGATGTCTTCTTCCACGAATGCATTTCTTTTAAGAACAGTGGAATGGCAGGTTGAAGCCAGGACACAGACTCATTAGTGATGCTGTGTCTTTTACTGTAATAAAAACTTTTTATTTAAACATTTGCTGTATATCTTATCACCTCTCATATTTTGTTCTTATTGTCAAAGAGATAGTAAGAGTTGGGAATTTTAAAATGTCACTGTATTCTACTGAAGTCCTAGATGTACTATTTTAATCATCTCTAGCTTGACTTTTCTGACTAATTGAGCAAAACTTTCCAAGACTTTTTATTATATTCCAAAATGAAAGTGGTTTTCTTATCTTAGACACATACCTTAACCAGGAGGCTTCATTCTCTAAGATACCCCATTAGCCTCTACTCCAGAAGGTTATTAGGCAAACATTCTTACACTTAAAAAAGACGGGGAAAATAAAAAATAAAGCAGAAGCCCTGCCGTCACATCGCACAGGCCTCTAAGCCAGTCCGGTTGCCTCTGCCTCTGAGGTCTGGGGAGGCCCGGGGAGGCCCGAACACACATGGCTACTCGTTGAGTAAACTGGCTGTTTCAGCCACATTCTGATGAAATACTCCCAGACCTCAGAAGGCTTGTAAACAGTCACTGTTGTTTTTACCACTTTATGTCAATGTCTAGTCCTGGTAGTGAAGTCCTGGTGCATTGAAAGAACATAAATGGTCGTCTTAAAGTAAGTCGTGGTTGTCTTATTTTATACAGCTGATGAGAACAATGGCAGAGATATGTGGCAGTGATGTGTCATTTTAATAGATTAGATAGATTCCTGCTTGTTTTTCTTAGATGGATTGCAGACAGGTTTGCTTTCATTTTCATTAAAGCAGTCAGGGTTTAACAGAGACATTCAAGGCTGTTTAGAGTTCATGTAGAATCTGCATAAACCATTATTTGAAAAAATTGCATCAGTTCTTATCTGTATGAAAATAAGACTTTTGGCACACAATTATCCCACAATTTACATTTTATTTGAATGAATTTACATAGTGAATAAAATGAAAGTATATTTATTAAAAGAAATATTTAAAGATAATAGCACTGGGATATAAACTTAAGCCAGGGTCCAAGATTAGGTATGAATTATTAGGTATGAGTTTGTTTTCTCTAGTTGAGCAGAAGACAGATTCTGGGAGAGTCAGCCTACCTCTGTGTCATAAAACACACACAGATAACTTATGTGGGGATGAATCATGCCTTTCCCGCAGGAAGCTAGCAGTGTCCGTCCAGTGTGAAGGCTTTGGCCCCTGTGTAGCTGGTGTGTTGTACCCGAGACAGCACAGACAGCACAGGAGAATCTGCTGCTCAGGCCCGGGCGTGCTGAGCCACTCTCAGATGGCCTGCGTGCTCCTCGTGCGCCCAGCAGCACAGCCCAGCCTCTGTTTGGAGCTCACGGGGAATCACGTTGTCAGTTTGGGAGTGAGGAGGAAAATCACCACAGATACTCTCTTCTTTTCATGTCTGTTTCCTCTCTCTCTCTCTCTCTCTCTCTCTCTCTCTCTCTCTCTGTGTGTGTGTGTGTGTGTGTGTGTGTGTGTGCGCACGTGCACTCAAGTTCAAGGCCTCCAACTGGCAAAGGGGGCATGTAGGCACTGCTCACTGTGTGGTAGAGAGTATGCGCCTGTTCGTAGCTTTAGATTCCTCAGCTGGGAGTGGGAGCCCTGTGCAGAGCATGAGGTCAGAATCTGGAAGGAGTCAGCAGCAGTAGGTCGGTGTGTCACTCACTGAACAGGACAGTATCATGCAGTGCCATCTAACTGCAGGAAGCATGTGGAGAAACGAAACAACATGGGGCTTTGAGGCATTCATTGCAGGCAGAGATTCAGTAAGCAGGCCAAGCTGAAATAAAGGTATGCAGAATCTGAATAACACGACTTAAGACAAAGACAATTGACTGAAATATGTTTATCAAAATAAAAAGAGGTTAGATCTGCCTGAAAACACTCTTCAGAACTTGAGTGTAAGCACAAACATCTCATTAAATTCTAAAACTCCAAAAAAAATCAGTTCAGACTCACTATCAGATCAAGATGCAGTAATACAAGAAAATGTTGGGGAGAAAAACCAAAACCACTCAACTGGAGTGTGTACAGTGCCCTCCTGGGTGGGAGGTCAGTGGAGTCCCACCCTCGGCGCAGGGAGAGTCCCCCAGAGAAACTTCGGTGCATCCCATATGTATTTTCAGAGGTAAATTTACATCTAGCTCAGTAAGAATGAAAACAAGCTAAACAGCTGGAAAAACTGTAAGAATTTTCAAGTGGGATTGAAAATGGAAGAATAATTCGATTAAAAGATGAAAGAATGGTTTGAACATCAATGCATTCGCAGACACACACCCAGAACACTGATTGGAGCGTCCCAGAGTGGGATCTTTGAAACAAGGTACTAATACTCTAACAGCACTCAGCACCAGTAAGTGCCAGCGTCGCTGAGAAGCTGCCTCGCCCGCTCCAGGCGTGGTTGTGAGCTCAGGACAGGATCAGAGCTGCAGCTCCTGGACTTCTCCTGAGGCCGCTCGGACTGGACCCTACCGGATGATGCATTCTGTTGGCCTCCCTTGGCCTGGAGGCTCCCACCCCTCTCGTTTCTCTCTCCCATCCTTCCCAAGGTTGCCTTCCTCTGCAAGGGAAGCGTTTCTTCGGCTGGTCTTCTGTCTCTCGGATGGCTGCTTTTCACTCTTCGTCCTGTCTGGCTCCTGTTGGCCTTGGGGGGCAGCCTGGGCCTGAGCATGCCAGGTTGTCTCGCCCTCCTCAGCTCTCTCAGTGTGCTGCTACCCTGCTGGGGCCCTCAGACCTCCTCCTGCCCCTGAGCCAGCTCAGTCCTCCTGCCTCACACCCCCACAGCCCTTCTCTTGGTACCTCTAGCAGAGGCTGGAACTTTATCCTTTTGGATTCTGGGAAGCATTTTCCCAGACTCCTTTTCTCCTTTCTCTGGCTTTTCAGAAATAGGGTTTGCATGAGGTAGGGCTGTGTGACGGTGTATGTGTGTGTGTGTAACTAAAACATCCTTCAAGTCTCCTCAGCCATAAAACTTAGTTGTGGGTGCAATTCCAGTCAGAATTTCCTTTTCTTCAGAACACTGGAGGATTCCTGTTATTTTTGTCCTTTTCATGTCTCGAAGTCTTCTCCCATCACCTCCCGGCCTGTAGAAAGGACTGGTCTTTCTCCTGTAGTCCACCTGCCCTCTTACTTTGTAGAATTTTTTTTGTCCTTGATACTCTAAAATGGGACTCGTATTCAGTCTTTCAGTCTTTAAACTCTACCTTTTATTTCTAGAAAATATTCTCATAATATTTAGTGAATAACAATAATGTTTTCATTTGCTTGAATTTTTCTCATTTGGCTTTCAACTCCTTGTCCTTTATCCTGGTTTATGAAATGTAAACTCGCCTTCTAGTTCTTCAACCAGAGTTTTGATTATTCTGAGATTATTCTTCAGTTTTTGAGAACACATTTTATTTATTTTTTAGTTATATCTTGTTCTTATGTGATAGATGGTGTGTCTTTTCTTAACCTCTCGGATATTCTGCTAGTGCTTGAAGTTCTTGCTGTCTTGTTAGCTTTGCTTTCTCTGTTGACATTTCCCCAGTAACTTTATTGATGCTTTTGTTAGATGGGATGATTCCTCGTGCTTCCTATTAAAGGCATTTCTGCAACCTTAACAGTCTTCCTGGGTTTACTTTTGGTGAGAGGGAGGCACAAGAAAATCGGTTTGCAGCTTGTGCAGGGCTGAGCTTTCACCAGGGAGGGCATGCTGCTGAGCCACGCTGCGGAAGTCCCCCTCTGTGGTCAGGAGGCCTTGTCCTCTGGGTAGCTGACTTCCCCAAGATGGTGCTTCCAGCACTCACCTGCTTCAGGGTCCTGGCTCCCGGGGCTTCATTTCAGCTTCATGATGCACTGACCTCTCTCATCTGCTAGGTCCGTCTTCCTGTGCTATGTCTCTGTGAATGTTTAACCTAGAAAATAATTTATTGTCAAGGAGAAATAATACATTTAGTTTTCCAGTCAGCCATTTTTGTCCACCATTACTCTTCAAGTTACAACTCAGCTCCTGGCTGGTATTTCCTTTGCCAACTCTGCAGTTGTCCTGCCTTGGCCCGTAGCGCCTTCTGTAGATAGGCAGAGTGGAAGATCTCATAAAAGGACCTTCTGTTTAGCTTGATTCTTTACATTTTGTAAATATAAAATGGTGCATTGGACTACCCAGAGATGTGACTGTAGTTCACATGCATGCGACACTCTCAGCTGCCATTTTGGTCATGGCCCGGAGCACCTCAGTAACATGCAGTCCCGTTGGGCTGCTCCACATGTCACTGACCAACCATTTTCTTTGACTTTTATATTACCACTCAGACAAATTGAACTGGGTGGGAATTTAAAAGTAACTTGCAGACACATTTTTATTTTAATAAGTAAAGGACAAAAGATTATCTGACTTTAAAAAATACTTTTAATTCGCAAAGTGACATGAATAATTACCCAATTTAGTAAAAGCATTGATAAGGTAACAGAAGATCAGTCATGGGCTTTTATGTCACTTCAATTCATTGCTCTAATATAAAATTCTTGAAGGCTAATATATGGGTCTGATTTTACAGAACTGGGGAATAATTACAAGTCTTTACAAAAGATAAATGTATACGGGACACTTAACTTTATAGCAGCTGGGGGATTGTTCCCAAACGGCTCCGTTCTTTGAGACATTCTGCAGATTTTATTAAGTTCAACATCTCAGCTACATGAGTTGCCCAAGGTATAGACACCACGCCCCATCACCATAGTGTAGGCAGGTGTGTCACAGTGTTGAGGATGGAGTTGTGGAGGAAGGAGGCAGGTTGCAGAGTGTGGGTTTTATTTGAAAGGTGAGGACGGCAGGGCACGGTTACCTCTGCTGATCAGGAGAGGCTCCTGCTACTGATGAGGCTCTGCACTAGAGGGTTTTATTTTAGGTGAGGAAGGAAGTAATTTCTGCCAAGCAGTCTGGTTGCTACAGCCCCCATCCTCATTGCTCCAAGAGTTTTCTTTAAGTTTTATTGCAACCATAAATTATTCTGGGAAGGCACAAGTTGTTCTGCAGGTTTCCCAGGGAATGATAGTGAATGCAGATGTTATCTTGGTTTCCGTAAATTCCTCATTCCAAGGCCACTTGTCCCTAACTGCTTATTGCCCCTGCCTCCTGCCTCTCCTTTGTTAGTATGAAAGCTGATGTGTCTTTGGTTTATTTCTATGTGAAAACAATAGTAGATTAATTCAGGGAAAGCAAAAGATGATGATATGTGGTCATTTTATATCACCCTGAAAGCTGAAATCAAAGTGTCAGTGTCCATGCGTTGTTTCCAAATTGATCACCAGATGAGCCCGTGATTAATAACATTTTGGATAGCACGTGCGCACACACACACACACACACACACACACACACACACACATATAATGTATGTATGTATGTATAGCTTTCCTACAGAATATACAGCTTTTGTCATTTTTAAACATGATACCCAAGAGTTTCTCATGTTGAAATTCTGCAGATATATTAATCAGATATTAATTACATCTTTATGCATAAATTTGAAGAACACTGTGTCATTGTACACTGGATTTTGTATTAGTTAGAAATGAATCTTTTACCTGCTTTTCCCTTGAGCTCTGCTTTGTCTCACGTTGATAATGCCAAACAAAAATTTTTTATGTGCATGTATGTGTGTTCAAAAATTGTTTGCCTATTCTGTTACTTTTAGGACTTTTTATATTGTTATTTAGTTGAGCTTTTTAGAAAAGCACGTAACTGCTTTAAAAAAATCTAAGGATCTTTTACTGTTGATAACAGTATCTAACCTATATACAATTATTGTTATAATTAATACATAAAATATACATATGCCAACTGATTTGTTTTATGCCTTAAATATTTTGTTCCTTTTGTTGGTATTGATTGTGGTGTAAGAGAAAAGGGCCTGCTCACCCTTCCTTCCCGTGTGTGTGCTGTCTGCAGTTGACAGGCGTTTGCATGGCTCCTTTACACAGTAGCTCCAAAGCTTTTAATTATTTTTCCACAGATATAAAGGCCCAGAATTTCAGCAGTATTCCTAGCTGTCATATTTCTTTTTTAAAAATCCAATCAATAAAGAAAGGGGGGAAAAATCTCTTCTCTTGCTTTCATTGTCTGTGACCTCACATACCTGTCAGTAACTTGGCTAGTGAGGCACCGGGCTGAGCGCCTCTCCGGCAGGTGGAGAGCAGACTTGGGAAGGGAGGCTGTTCTGGTCTTGCCCAAGTCAGGAAGACGTTCCGGCTACACTGAAGCCTGCACCAAGGCCCTGAAACGTCTCTCCTCTGTGGCCGTGTGGTCAGGTCGCTCCCTCCTGGACAAGGAGTCATGCGGTGTTCATTCAGCTGGCACTCTGGCATTACCAGGGCTAACAGCACACTAGTGTCCTTGGAATTTTCCTGTCATATCCTAGAGGTTTCTTCCAAACAAAATGTAGCTTGCTGGGTACCTAAGAAAAACACTGTGGAATTTCAGATTTTGTGAAAAAGTGTAAATTTGTGTTAGTAACTTCCACAGTGACTGAGGTTTCCAGCAGATACCTGAGCTGGAAATAGCTCTGTTATTGTTCCTTTTCACAGCTTGCGAACTTCCTCGAATAGCACTTGTTGCCTGCCCTTGGGACAACCCATAAGGCGCTGGGGGAAGCTAGGTCCCTGTTTGTAAGGACCCCTGTCTGGAGAGGGGGGCAGGTGGAGCTTCTCATTTAGGGAGGAGAAGTGTCCCTGGGACGTGATGGGCTAAACAGGGTCTCTGGAACCACCTGTGGGATTCCCAGGGACTTTGCCCAGGAGAAATGGTGCCTTCTGAGAGTCCTGACCAGTGAACAGGCTTCAGTCAGAGGCTGGGAGGGATGTTCCACCAACAGGGAGCAGCGGAGATGCAGAGCCCCTGCATCTGGGCCTGCAGGCCTGTGGTGTGCCTGCGGGATTGTCCAGGCGTGGCGCTTGGAGCTGGGCGGGGCTGCTTGTTGGGAAGGGGGAGCAAGCGTAGAGATGGAGCTGTGGACACGACTCTGGTCTCAAACCTCCCAGCTTTTCTGCCATGGGCCCTTGTGGCCCAGGCTCAACGATGAGAGCTGAAAGGACAGCCCGTTTAGCCACGTTGCTGTCATTTTTGGTGCCCGGGAACTGTGCCCTTTTGCCAGTGCCTCTGCTGTGGTGGTTGCAGGGCCGGCTTTTCCTCCTGTGAGCAGTGCAAGGCACCAGACTGTCTTCCAGGACTTTACCCGGCATGCTTTGCTAGTCAGGACGTGGGTCTCCAAATGCATCTTTTCTAGCAATGCCATTGTGGTGTTATGGTTACAACCCCACCATGAAAGTTTCATTTTAATGACACTTCAAGTATTGAGCTTACTTGTGTGCTGAGAGTTTGAGGCACGATGCTTTGTTTAGTTATCACAACCAATATTTTTGTAATAAATGCTCTCTCCATTTTATAGATGAGAAAACTGGCCTTTAGGAGAATTAGAAATCTTACTAGTTACCAGTGAACATCAGGCTAGGAATGCCAGCATCATGGTTGGAGGCCTCCAAGTTCACGGCTTTTCCCTCTACTCTGAGGAGTGCCGTCTTCCTCCCTGGCTCTTAAACTGAGAAGCTTTTCGTACCAACACTTTGCCCTCAGCCTGTACTTGGTTGTCTATTAGACTGGTAACCTTTTTCCCTCTCTTTGCTTTTCCTTTTGTTTATTGGGTAGAGGGCGTGAGTGACAGCTGAGATTTGAACATAGGACTTCATACATGCTAATAAGCACACGCTCCTTTGCTGAGCCATACTCTCAGCTCTAGTCTCTTTCTTTCTAATGGAATCTTCCACACAATACCAAAACATCTCTTAGTAAGTCTATGCATGGGAAAACTATACTGCAACAAAAATGAATAAACTGCATCCAGATCCAGTAACACAGATGGATCTCACGCACGTTGGGAATTTTTTCAGGGTTGACAGGATTTGTTTACTGACCATAACTGTCATTGTTGTCTTTTAAATAGCATATGCTTGCATTTTGCTTAATTTTACATGGGATCTATCCAAAACCACAACAAATTTAAACATACCCACATTGCCTGTATTTACCAACAACAACAAAACCCTAGCAACTCTTTTCAGCTTAATCTTTCTTTAGGACTCTTCTCTATTCTCGCCCTACTTTTTGTCACATATCCCGAAGGGGTTGCCCGTCCTGCCCTGCAGCCTCCCCACGCTCTTCTGTGTCCTGTCACAGGCCACGGTGCCCACCGCCACGGCTCTTACCAGGCCGCCTTGCGCCTCCTCGCCACCGAGCCCTGACGTGTGGTGCTCTTCCACAGCACGACGGGCCTCGGTGCCTCCTCAGGGTCGTGGCCACTGTGGCTGCCCCTGGCCTTTCTCCCTGGCTCCGTGGTGCCGCTCCTGCTTGTCCTTCCTGTTCCTTGGTCTTTCTTTGTTCAGCGAACCCTTCCTCAGACACTGTGTCGCTTGGAGTCCTTCTAGGACGTTCTCCTTTGCTCGTTCCCTAGCTTCAACTGTCTGCGGATGGGATCCCCAGGTCAGCTTCTAACACAGCAGGGGCCTGAGCCTCACTTCCCCGAGACCTGACTGCCTGGACTTGTTCCTTCCTCAGCGGCAGCTCACTCAGTGCCCTCCAGCCGGGCCGCCTTGGTCCTCTCTGCAGCCAGAATGTTACTGCCACCTAACGACTCTGCCTCCAGCCTGGCACCGTGGCTCCCCTCCCCCACCTCGTAAGGCCCCTCCACCCCCCAGCTGCCCGAACTCCGGAATGGGTCCCGCTTCATCTCTCTCTGTGTGTGAACACGCTTCCCCTGCCATTGGAGGGCTCCTCCCAGCCCAGCCCTGCACTCACCTCCCGGGTGACCCCAGCCGTTACTGTGCAGCTAGGGCGGCGCGTCTCAGCAGGTTGCCATGGCCGCCCCCATCTGTGTCAGATACCACCTCCTCTGTCCTCCCACAGCATTCTGTCCCCTCCCTCAAAACCTTTCCAGGTGTCTACGGACTTGTCTTTCTCTAGAAGGGGCAGCACCCAGGGGGCAGTTCTTCATGGTGGTCCTGCCTGGGCCCTGCATCCAGCTGAGAGCCTGCATATGTGTGTGTGGTAAAGAAGGAGGCCAATCTCCAAAGGCTTTGTTGTTGTTTGTTTGTTTATTTGTTTGAGACAAGGTCTGCTCTGTAGCTCAGGCTGGTGCTGAACTCACGGTGGAGCCCAGGCTGGCCTTGGACTCTCGGCAATGCTCCTGTCTCAGCCTCCCCAGTGCTGGGATTACAGGCATGTGCCATCACGCCCGGCTTTTGTGGGCAGGTACTGGAACTCGGGTACCTAGCACTTGCTAGGCAAGAACTCTCACCACTGAGCCATTCCTTCAGCCCCGAATCTCCGAAGTTTAAGGAAATAGATTTAAGAACCATAATATTAAAGGATAAATACTGAGGGAAAATTTCCCACGTAAATCAAATGGCAAATATAATTGAGCAAAGAGTAATGCAGCTCTGAAAATATTACTTTCTCTCATTGATAGCCTCGGCTGATGGTTTATTCCAGAAACAGTGGTTGAAATATTGAAGTATCTGGGGCAGTAAGAGAGAAACAACTAGAAATGATGCCAAGCAGCTGGAGTATAGTAATACTGAAAATGCAATATGGTTATTATGACACAGAGGATTGGTACAGAACAGAAAGTTAGGAAAAACACCACCTAGGTGCTTCTGAGGAGTCCGTGAGAGCGACTGTCACGGTTCTCCGGAGCTGGCTCGGCGCCAGGCTGCTGCTCCCTGTTTTCCATTTGCTTCTCCCTACATATCTTTGCAGTTACCCGGGTCATGCCTTTACTTTAGTGGAACACAGCTTTGCCAAGCTTCTGATTGTACAATGGGGCATTTAAAAGCTGTTTTGAATATGCTTTCATTCTGAGTCTTTGTTGTCGTCTCCATGTTCTGGAAGCAGACAAAGCAATTCTCATTTCCATGAATGGATATGGTAGTCTTTAATACTCATCACACCAGCCTCAGACGTGCACAAAACATGAAAAAGTAATTTGGTTTCTCCCAAGACTCTCCTGTCCGTTTCCTTTGTTTTTACTATCAGTATCTCCAATTCTGTAAAGTGTGCTCTCCTAATTCTATCACTTCTGAAATTGCTTTTGGGGAAATATTGAGAGAAAAATGCAGTATACAAACAAATTGAATTAAATATGAAAGACAGATGACTCAGGCCCTAGGCTGCTGACGTGCTGGGGAGTTAACCAGGCTCAGCTCATTAACACTAATGGAGAAATTCATCATTTGCCATGCACATTTTCAAACATGGCAGGCCAGTTTCTCCCCTTAATTTGCTATATAACTTGATTACTTCTAAGCACGCTAGTGTCCGGAATGGATCTACTTTATCAATCATACATCTTAAAGATTACCAGTCATTATTTCAAAATTGGATTTCATTGAAAAGTGACTTCCTGTCTAAAAACCAATTTCTCTTTTCACAAATGTACCTGTGAACTCCAGGATATTTCCAAATACTGAGTAGTAAATGCCTGTCATGTTTTATGTGTATTTTATTGTATTTTAAGTACTGCCCAAAATTCAGAGTAGAAATTTTTTCTCAGTTTGGTTGATTACAAATCTGTGGAATAGAGGTGTCAGAATCAAAATGGGGGATGTCCATCACTTATACAGCAATCAGGAGAGCAGGCTGGAGGTGGCTTCCATGCAGCAGACTGGCTGTCCCCCCCTCACATGCATGGCGGTGTTGCACACTGTTGAGGACATCTGAAAACATGCTTATCTCTGTCCTGCTTCAGGTAGTCACATGCCAGAACAGAAAAAAAGAGAGACAGGAAGCCCTCCAGTTATGGAAGAAGTCAAGATTAGGACTGGCCACCTCCTAAGAGGCTTTAGAGAGAGCAGGACTCTGGCAGGGACAGGAGGTCATCAGCTCAGTGACACACCAGCAGTTGTATGTAGTATGTGTTGCAGTATCCAGGAAGTTTGGGTTTCAACCTTGTTAAGCAGGTGAGCGTCTCTAGGTGTTAATTACCCGTCTCAGGTGATTAAAAACATGTTTAGGAAAGAGAGAACCGTGTGTTCTCACTCATTTGTGGAATGAGCAGAAGCTGGACTCAGAAGAGCCAAGAGCTGAAGGAGGCTTACGCACACCTGCAGGGGGCAGGAGGGCGCTGGTCAACGTGTATAACCTCAAGTACTCAGAGGAGAAGTCGAAGAGACCTTCCGTACAAGCTGGCCACACTAAGGAACACAAGGCCCATGTTCTTGAAGACGGCTGTGAGGGTGGGTCGTGAAGGGTCTCACCACAACAGTATGTGAAGGAATGGTGAACTGGCCTAGTGGTAGCGAGTCCAGTTTAGCTACTGCACAGGTACATACGTATCTCAACACATCATGTTGTACAGAATAAATGTGTTCACCTTTTATTTGCCTGTCAATAAATCTGATGTGCCCAAAGGCTCCGAAGAGACCAGCAGGTGCCCAGCACTTCAGCGCAGGGCCCAAGTATGGGCACTTGCCTCAGGCTGCTTGGCGTCCGACTGTGTGCCGCATTTCCAGCTTCCTCTTGTGGTTCTGTGTCACCAGTGATGTTCCACTCCCACCTGTCATGGAACCTCGTCATGCACGCGATGCCGTGGGCTGAACTGGGGCTCTTGGCAAAGCATCTTTGCCTTGCAAAAAATTGGGTCCAGGGCTGCCATACTTTGAGGCAATAGTAATTTTTTTATGAAATCTTAGGTTGCTTGTACTGATGTATGTGCCATGTCATTTACTCATTCGAAGGGTGTGAGTCAGTGTTTTTTTGTGATTCGCAGACTCGACAACCACCACTCACCCAGAACGTTTTCATCAGCCCTAGCCTTCACTCATTTTCATCCTCTTCTTTCACCCCATTATTTATAATGTTTTCTTTCTTGTGCTTTTTTTTTTTAACCAACTCCTTTTTATTTTTAAATTTTCTTTCCTTCTTAGACTCCTACACCTTCTCAGAATGAGGGAACCCGACCCCTGGCCTCAAGCTGTTCACCTTTGCTGAGGTGGGGTGGCAGGGGAGAGGCACAGGGAAGAAGGGGGTTGGGGGAAAGGGGAGGGGAAGGACCTGACCCAGGGCTGCGGGGGCCGAGCCAGGCCACAGCAGCTGAGGCGCTGAGCTTACCCTGGCACGGGCCTTCCTCTTCTCCTCAAGCCTACCTTCTTGCGATTCCTCCTCCCCCTTTTTATTAATATACCTATTTGATACCTAATGGTTCCAGTGAGATTGAGTATTTTGTATACTTACATATCATGTCAATATTACAGTCCCTTTCTCTTCCCATTTTTGGCCCTCCTTCCCCTCCCCATCCCCTTAACTCCCACCGTAAGATGGTTCTATAAAATGCCTGTATTCCAATTTTCTCGTAAAAGAGAAATGACACGGTATTTAACCTTCTGTGTTTGACTCATTTCATTCAGCACGATGGCTTCAAGTTGTGACGATTTACTTACAAAAGCTTCAGATCTGTCTGTCTTTATGGAAGAGTAGCACTTCATTGTGCACGTACACCATGTCACTTGTATCCATGGATCTGTTGGTGGCTATTTCAGCCTCTTCTACATTAACTACTGTCTCTTGTGCTGCTGTCAATGTGGGTACACGTACATCTCTGTTACACGTTACTTTTAACTCTCTGGGAAAGTTACCCAAAAGAAGTATCACTGAATTGAATGGAATATTTATTTTCAGCCTTTTGAGAAATCTCCATATTGCTTTCCGTAGTGGTTGCACCGGGTCACATTCCCATCAGCAGCGTGAAAAGGTTCCTTTCTCCCCACAACCTCACCAGTATCTTTTGCCGTTTGAGTGCTTGATAGATGCCGTCCTTACGCAGGCTAGATGGTGTCTTAGTGATGCTTTGACTTTCGTTTCCCTAATGGCTAAGGATATTGAACGTCTTTTCATGTATCTGCTGGCCACTTGACCTTCTTCATCTGAGAACTGCCTGTTCATTTTGGTTTCCCATGTTTTAATCAGGTCTTTGATTTTAAGGGGTCTGTTTTTCTTCAGTTCCTCATATATTCTTTTATTGGCTTCCTGTCCTTGCTAGTCCTAAATAGCAGTTTCAGGCAGACTAGTGATGTGCAGGTGCTGCTGTCATCAGCCTTGCCCTTCCTGACACACGAGGGCACACACATCATGTGTACACACATGCCACATGTGTGCATATGTACATGTATACACATATCACATAGGCACGCCCGTTGTGCACATGGACACACGGGTGCATACATACAGGCCCTAGAACACAGACACGTGCCCCTGTAACACACAGACACGTACACACATGCACAGAGCCCACACACACACACATGGGAAAAAGAGACATGAGAGCAGAGCACTGTGTGGTATGAAAACCGACTCGTATTAATGAGCAGATGACATTTCAGAAATAGCTGTAACAGCCACAGTCTCTGCTCTGCTGCAGTCTCTGCTGCCATTAGGTTACATCAGACCCTTACTAGAAACCTCGGTGTTAATGGCATTCTGGAGTTTTCCACTCCCCGTCTGCAAAGGACCGCGGACACTGAGCCACCCACTGCCCCATGAAGTTGTTTCTAGCCATCGCTTTGGACTCTTAGACAACACCTGGGGTAAGGCTCCTCCTGCCTCAGCATGGCCTATGTGTGCCTGCCCACGAGGAGGCCTTTAAGAAGAAGGAGATGTTAGAAAGAGACCAGAGGAAGATAGGTAAGATGAAAGTGTCTCTTTAGAAAGCATGCGAGGTGTTACGGGCCTCCTCTGTGTTGCGACCGCACTGGCCCTGTGTTTCCAGGGTAGGCAGGTGCTTTCCAAGGGGCTTGAACTCAGGGAGAGGATCTGCCACTTTTTGAAGGTTTGCGCCCGTAAAAATTCAACCAGAGATCCACGATTCTCATCCGTGTCGCATAATGATTTTAACCTCAAAGTGGCTCTGGAATAATACTGACCAGCACTTCAAAATGGACCTGCAGAAAGAAGCACGACACCTGGCAGAGGACTGGACGCCACAGCGCGGCCATGTCACCCACAGGCGGAGCAGGGACCAAGGAGTGTGGAGCTGGTCAGCTGGTCATCCCAGAAGAGAGAGATGGCAGAGAATAGACGCCACAGTGTGTTCGCATCAGCCACAGGCAGAGCTTGGGCCAAGGAGTGTGGAGCTGGTCAGCTGGTCACCCTATGAGAGAGAGAGATGCAAGCTAGTGGCCTGGCCACGGTGATGGCCACGGCCATGTGCCAACGCAGGCACGCCTGCAGGTGCCTGCACGTGTGCCATGGGAGGTGAAGCCGGGAGGCAGACGAGGGTGCCAAGAGTTTGCAGCGGGAGTGCGGGGACAGATGTTCCTCTACTGACACTCCACATGAGAAATTTTATAACATAAAAATCAAATCTCATAATTAAAAATATAAATCCCAGTGTGTATAGTTTGCAAGCTAAAAAGAAGACAGCACCCTGGGCAGGTCCAAAGGCAGGAAAGGAACGCGTGGCACTCATGGTCTAAATAGATGAGCAGCTCTTGGGACATGAGGGTAGAGAGCGCGCAGTTCCCGCACTCTAGGAGATGCAGGCAGGGCTCACAGGTTCAAGCCCAGCCTGGGCACTTTAGCGACTTGGCAGTACCCTGTCTCAAAGCAAAACATCCAGGAGGCTGAGAATGCAGCTTCGTATGCTGAAGCCTTGGGTTCAATCCACAGGGCCGCAAACAAGTGAACAAGCTGGTAAAGAATCAGTGAGAGATTTAAATAGGGGCAGAGATTTAAGACTTTTTATTTTTTTAATCAAGCAAAGTGAAATTTCAGAGTACCTGTGTTACTAAGAACAACTATCTGGAAGATGTAGTGGGGGATTAATTTTGTGCCTTCATTCAAGTGTGCTTTAAAAAGAGACCCACTGCTAGCCTAAAAAGGATGTTTCCAGACCAAAATGAACTGACTTAACGTCCACTGAGGTAACATCTCCACATTAAACTTTCTCCAGGCACACACAGGCACCCATATCAGTTTCTCCAAAGCCTCAGTACAGGAAAACACACACACACACACACACACACACACACACACACACACACCCACCCACCCACCCACCAGGGAGCCCCAAGTAGGCAGCAGGGTGGGGAGCAGAGCAGGCTGCGCGTTCTGGAGGGGCCCACACGTGCTAGATGGACGCCGCTTCTGCTGCTTCCCTCCTCCCAGGCCAGACTCCTGTCCGCAGCTGCCGCAGTGACATCCATCGCCGCAGAGCGCCACCCTGAGGACACAGGGACTTGCACAAGCTGCACTGCCGCGCATTGGACTTGGGTCCAGTTGTCTTAGATCACAAAGCTGACGCATCCAGACAGCTCAGAATGCCAGCTTATCTAAACAGATTTGCTGACAAGACACACTGCTGCGACATTTCTGTTGCAACTGTTTTGTATAAGCAAGTTTAAGAAGATAATAACTGACAAAATGAAACACAGCTTTGACTAGACCAGTGTGATGGCTCAGCACCAAGCACAAGCTCCGCCCCATCGCTGGGGTCTTCCTCTGCTTCCACTGGCGGCTTTAAAGCTCTTGCCTGGAAGGTTGTCCGGGCATCAGTTGAGATCCCCAGCCTGTTGGCAGCGGGGACTGGGCAGGCCACCCCATTCCAGCCTCACAGCCAGGCTGCGTGTCCTGCTCCGGTGGACGCGAACAGGCTCCCAGGAGCGTGCTGCGGGTGAGCAGCCGAGGAGGGGCTGTCCTGGGCAGGGCCTCCTCTGTAAGGGGCAGTTAGCGGGGAGCTTGGCGGCCAGTTCTATCATGCGAAAGAGTTACCACCTGGGCCGCATAGGCAGGTGAGCTCCCCGAGAGCAAAACCTCTGGGGTAGCCAGGTGACATGAACAGGTGCGTGACAGTCTGTGCTCGGTGTGTGTGCAGACCTGAGAATGCTTCTGTCCACTGTTTCCTCCACATCTGTCTGTTGGGGGTACCTTCAAAGTCCCCTTCATGTCTGACTGGCCCACACTGCCCACCTGCAGGGTCCAGAGGCATCCTGTGGGCCTTCCCCTAGCTGTGTCAGAAACAAAGCCCCAGCCAGCATGTCTGCCTTACCTGTTCTGCAGCACTCATGGGCTTTTATTTTCTTCAATAGCTCCCAGATCTGGTAAGTCCCCACGCCAGACCAGCTTTTCTTTCCTCCCCTACTGCTCACACCCAGACCCTCCTGCTGCCGTCCAGGTCCTGCCCTGCCCTGCCCAGCCTGCTGCCCCAGCAGGAACGCTGAAGATGGCCTTCCACATGGGACCCAGCACTGTCCCAGCTCAAGGGCAGAGCCAAGCACTTAGCTCTTTCCACATGGTGCTTCCGCTCTGCTGCTGCGCCCAGCTCAGTGCCTCTCCTGATCAGCCCTCCCCATCTCCTCCCGGGGAGCCACGGAGGGACGGTGCTGCCCCAGGAAACTGCCTCTGCACTCTCCACTGCACCATGGCAGGAATAAAGCAGTTTCATGAAAACGTTTCATCCCTGGATCTCACTTATTTAATGAAATAATGAATAGTCTGATAAGCACTTCTGATGCTTGGTTCCATATTAAGTGTGATAAGTATATTTTCATACAATAAGTATATTTTCATACTGTTATACTAATCTGTAATAATAATATCTGACCACAACGTAACTTGCTTCACCTTTTAGATGTTTAATCCATTTGTTTTTCGGGTCTCCGAGTCCAAGACCCTTGGGGTACAGGGTCTGGGACAGACTTGTTACTAGGCATCTAGTCTGATGCTAGGTGTACCATGTTGCTGGGCATGGAACAAATGGCTGAGTCTATTGCCACCTGACCCTGGCTTCATTAGCGCAGCATGCAAGATGCTACTTGTAAAGCTTTGTCAGATAAAATGACTGGCTGTGTAGACGCCACCTTAACTTGAATATGTGGGCATGAAATATTTCAGTTCTTGCTTTGAAGCTTTCTGGGGTGGAGCTTTACAGTCCATTCTGTTTTGTTTTGTTTCTGGCAGAAAACCAAGGCACTCTGTTTCCTTTCTCCTTTCTCATGGTTTAGAAATTACAGCTGGTCCCAGTAAAAATGGTCCAGATGGCCAGTCCTCCACATTGCATTTCATCCCGTGCAGAGAATTTGCCTTCGTTTCCAAAGAATCTCTTCCCTACCACATGTTCTATTCTTGTGGCAACTCTGCATTCGAGAATGAAATTCTAAAAACATTCCACAGCTTAATTCTCTGTGTGATCTAATGTCTCTTCTCTGACTTCCCTGAGGACAACCAGTTACCAGAGCCACAGGGGTGACGATGTGTCAATGTACACCTCATGTGTGCAGGGCAGGTGCGCTGTTGGATGTGCCACGAAGAACCACCCTGCCCATCAGGCAGCCTGGTGCCCAAGTGGAAAGGCCAAACCGTGGCTTCCAGGCTGTGGGGTTTCCACCCTGTCTGCAGAGCATCTCAGCTCTGTGACCTTCGACGGTCACCTCTTTGTGCCCCTCGTTTTCTTCATCTGTTAGATGTGCACGGTAAGAGACTGCCTCACAAGGACGTTTGTGAGAGTTGGCCGAGTCGGCTTTGAAGGAGAAATTAAATGAGGGTGCCAAGAGCAGTAAAGATAGTGTGCGTGTAGGCGGGTGTTGGTGTTTCCAGTGTTGGGCGTTCCAGCTGTGCTTTGTGACATCTTTAATTTTTAAAATATTGTTATTACCTACATTTTATAAACATCCACGCATATACTTTAGATTTAACTGGTAGTGCTGCTAAGTTCTTAGACACAGTTAAAACATTAAGTAATGTGTTAAACTAATTTCTGGTATACAAATTCATACTGGCCATACCCCAAGGAGCAGATGATTCTCCTTACATCCGACTGTAGTGTTGTCCCCAATCTTTTGGGTTTGGGGATGGTTTAGTTTTGCAAAAATGGCTATTTTTTAAACAGCTGCCTTTGAGATCTCCTCATGTCTATTCTTATTATGAATAAGGACAATGTTGCTTTATACTGAATTGCAGAACACATTAGCCTGTAGTTTGTTGAGGCATTTAGAGGAAATATAGTTGTCAATGAACTTGGTTAGCATGGAGCCTGTCAGTATACATTTGAACATAAAAAGAAGTTGTGTTTGCATCTGATGGAATGCTAAAAATCTCCTTTCTTTCTTTCTTTTTTTAGTTTTGCTAAGGACATATAACATGAGATTGGCTCTCGTAAGTGGATGATATTAGTATTATACACATATAGTATTGTTTATTGAAGGCACAATGTTGTGAAGTAGTTGTAGAACTTAATCATCATTTACTATTGAAACTTTGTGTTTTGAACAACACATCTCCTCCCTGTCCCCCAGCCTCCGACAACCAGGCCTCTGTGCTGTGCATCTGGATTTGGCTACCTTGGGGCCTTATGACAGTGCGGTCATGAAGAGCTTGCTCTTCAGTAGCTGGCTTATGTCACGTAACATGATGTCCTCAGACTTGATCCATGTTTTCACATGTGCTGCATTTACTTCTATTTTAAGGCTGCATTGTATATACTCTTTACTAGGTTATGTGGGTATGTGCCCTTGCCTGGGGAACGTGGAGTATGTGCCCTTGCCTGGGGTATGTGGGGTATGTGCCCTTCCCTGGGGTATGTGGAGTATGTGCCCTTGCCTGGGGTAGGTAGGATATATGCCGTTGACTGGGATACATGGGGCACGGGCCCTTGTGTGGGGTGCGCTTCCTTCATTGATTTGCCCAACAGTGGACGCTTAGGTAGTTTGTACTTCTCGGCTACTGTGGTATATGCTGCAGTGAATTTGGGCCTGACTCCAGTTCTTCCTGGCGAATACCCAGAAACGAGGTTGTCAGATCACATTAGATTTCAGTTTATTCAGGGTCCTCTGTACCGTTTTCCATCGCTGCTGCACTATCTTACATTCAATTTCTTACCTCCTCAACGACACTCTTTGTGAGTTTTTTTCCAATTTTTTATCATGCTAATTATTTTAAATTATTTAACTCTATTAATTTTGCACAGTAATAGTGCCAGTGTAACATTTCTACACATGTATGCAGTGTGTACTGACCAAAACCAGCCAACCTTTGCCTGCCACCATTTCTTCCTCACAGGGAGTTGCTAAGTCACGCTTATACTCCCAGATCACCTTTTTTATTTTTTTATTTTTCACATATGGTAGAAAATGCAACACTAGTCTTCCTGTGCCTCACTTACTTCATATAACATAATATCCTCTAGCGTCATTCGTTGTCCTGCAAATGCTATGCTCTTGTTCTTTTTCGTGGCTGAGTAATACTCTGTTGACAGGGTATGCCACGTTCTATGATCATTTCACCTCTGATGGGCACCCAAAACTTCAAAACTACTAGGAAAAGACCAGGGACAGTCACTTCCCAACATGCTTGGGCGGTGATACCTGGTTGGAACCTAGACTAGTAATTAAAAGCAAATATTGGCAATGGGATTCCATCTTTTGGGGTTCTCCAACAGATGGATCATTTCCCCAGTGCAGAACCCCCCCCCCCCCCCATGGGTGCACGGAACTGGCACAGCAGGATGTGAGCCGGCCTCCCAGGTGGGTCTGAGGGTGCTGATGAGCACTTAGCCCAGGCTGGGAGGGCTGCACTAGACTGGTTGGTTTTGTTTGTTTCTCTTCCCATTACACAGTCAGCACCACTAAAGATTTTGTCACCTTGGGAAACACCCAAAACAACATGTGAGTGCCCTGTTGACATCAGGTCAATGCCCAGGTTTAACACAAAGGTGAGGTGCTTGTGTGTAGGTAAATGTATACATATGTAAATATATCCTCATGCAAATTCAAGTGACTTATAATAGTCTCATCTAAACTGAACACACATTGAATTTAAGGCCTTCCAAAGATGTAGTTATTCTATTAGGACCCATTGCCAAAATGTATATTTTGAGTTTATAGATAATTTTTGAAAAATGTTCTGGAAACATTTTTGAGCTGAGTAATTTCCCAAGTGCTTTCTGGACCACTGTCCTGGAAAAATGTTTTCCTTTCTAAGTGACATTTTATTTTTTTCTTTTTAAATGCATGTCTAAAAAAAGAAAAAAAGGAAAGACATGCACTGAAGACTTTTACAGAAAACTATTTTAAATTAGAATATCTGAATTAAAATACATTAGGCAAATTAAGCAATAGAAATTACCTTGGCATATATTACAATTAAAAGGCACAAAAATATCACAGTTAAAGGAATGAAAGGAACTCGTGTGTAGAAACCAAAGTGTTAATTGTAACAATGGAAACACAAATTTATCACTGTCATCATATTGATTGAATAATGTAGCATGTTAATCACTGCATTTATTTAATTTCCTATTTAATGTTAACTGTGTTGATCGTGTTTTGGAAGAAAGTTTTACTTTCTAGATTATATTTATCAGATCTTCTCCATACGTAAGTTATACAATCACTTATTGAGTTAAAGTGATCTCAGCCTAAATTTTCTAATGACCATTAACACTCCTACTTAGTATACTGTCATATTTCTTTGGACCAGTTTACTTGTTGGAACTTTCTAGTAATCATAAACTAAAATATCTTAGAGGAAAGGGAGGAGAGACACATATACACAAAAAACCTTTGCTCTGGACATATTTTCTTTCCTCTCTAATAGCTGAGAATACTGACTCCAACAGCACTCAGCAAGCATTGTTGTCCAAGCTCACTTAAAACGTGTCTCATAAAGCACAACAACTGGATAGCACATCTTGGATTTGGCTTTTTGGATTAGCACTGGCATTAATGAACGACTGTGCTCAAAGCCCCATGAAAAAAAGTAAATTGAGATTGCATTTGCCATCCCTCGATTCCTGTGTGTTCAGCTGCACCGTCCACATTCTCAGCCTGTACTTTAATCTTTCTCAGCTTCAGGGGCCCAGGCAGGCATGTCTAACCTGTGGCCTACCAGTTTTTGCCCTTGATTTTAAAAAATGTTACAATGAAAAATATTCAAAAGGCGATTTTAGTACTTATATATATGCATTATATATATATATAGTTTATATTTGTATATCTTATGTGCTTCTATGTGGGCCAAGAAAGTTGCTCTTCAGTAAAAAGAGAAGGGGAGAAATGGCAGGTCCAGGATGGACACGCCTTGCTGTGGTCACAGCTCCGTCCTGCCTCGGAGGGCCTCCACTTCTGCAGCAGAGCCTTTGTTATATCATCACAATAATGGGTAGAGATGTCAGAAACTGAGAAAGGCTTCGTTAATGCTTCTAGAAGGACGGGGTGGCTCCTAGGAGGGAGGAGTGATCTACGATGAAGAAGGAAGGGGCCTGGAAAAAGAAGGCCAGGTAGGGCTGCATTTGGAAACGCTGATAGAGGGCGCAAGATGGTAGATTGAGACCAAATTCTGTGCTAATCAGGGAATCACATGTCTTTTTCTTTTCCTTAGTGTTATACTTGAATTATTTGTCTTCATGTTATTCTTAAATTTTCTGCTTGGCATCAGTTTGGATGATATCAATAAATAGATAAATTACCCTTTGCACCATACAGGACTAGCATGAAAACTGATATATTGGAGTGCTAAAGCATGAGGTAGTTCAGCTTTACTGAATTTACACTTACTCGTGGCCTCTGATTTTAAGAAACCCATTCCAGTAGAGAAGATGGACCTATAAAAACAGCCACAAGAGGTGGAAAAAGTTAGACCTGGAGAGAGGGCTTGTGATGACGTGCCTGGAGCTTGGGGTTTGGGAGGAGAGACCATGGAGTTGACTCTGAAAGTTTCCTGAATCAGAGGGGAAAAGTCTGTGAATATTTTGTGAAAGGATTTCTGATTGAGCCTGGGAGCACACATTTATGCCAAGAAGTCAAGACTCCTTCTTCGAAATGCATTGCAGTGTGAAAATTAAATTCCTATAGCCGGCCACAATGTGAATCACAGGAGAGCATGCTAATTGGAAAGACATTGCACTTGCTGAGTGTGCGGTGCTAGGTGCCCTATTCCCAGCCCTCTCTGTCTGTTGCAGCCCTTACCCCCACGTGCTGAGGGTTATCCTGTCTTCACGTTGGATAAGGAGCCATGAGCAAGAGGGTGAGGACCAGGGTATAGCACCCTGGAACCCTTCGTGTGTCCTAGACAGATTGTTGGAGGAGCTGGAAACGCAGCGTGCCAATAAAGAAGGCAGAAATAGCCCTAGGAAAAGCCTGTTCTGCTCTGTGTAGTCAAAGGACTGGGGAGGGGAAGTCACAAGAGCTGAGAACCTTTAGCAGTAACTACATGGGGGGAAGGAAAACGCAGCACTCACTAACTTTCCCATGGCTGTAGAGCCGGTAGCTTTAATCCACTTTTCCCTGGCTCCTTAGCTTTTCACCCCTGTCCTAAGTGGATTCTAATCCCTAATTTTAGTAGCAATTCTCTTCCAGTTTCCTAATTGGCCCTTTTTTGGGAGTTTGTAAAACCTAGGATGATTTCAGACGAAATTACACAAGAATATTTTTAAGAGCCAAGTGTTTTCCATCCAACTTTGAATTCTTTGTGTTCTATACATATGTAGATTTCTTTTAACTGTACTGATGGAACTTTCAAAATTCGTACTGTTTTCTTGTTCTGTGTGCATTAAATATTCCAGTACTTGAAATGCCAAAGAAGGATATGAGGTTTTTAGTAGATGGAAGTTAGGTGGAGTCAGAAAAATATCCTGGGAACTTGTTTCAAAGCTACAGGAATTTGAAGGAAATTGACCCTGAGACCTGAAAATCCTATAGATACCATTTGGGATTTGCCCAATTCTATGTTTGATAACAATCTAATGACATTGTGTTACATTTTAGTAGATATTAAAAACCTATGACAGTTCTTTTTTGGGGCCTTACATTCCAACATGTATAATTTATACTTACTTTTAATCTTAAAAGAAACAAAATCAACAAAAATCTAAGTCATATATTAGCTCTTAATTTTTATTTATTTACTTATTATTTATTTATTTATTTTTACTAAAAACATAATATTAGTTTCAGGCCTGGAGATGGACACTTAGAATACTAGCACACCAGAAGGCTGAGGCAGGAAATTGCCGTTGAAACCCAGCCTGGGCAACTTAGCAAGACCTTGTCACAAAAGGATGGAAGGAGGGAAGGAAGGGTGAGCTAGGCATGTGACTCAGTGTAGAGGCCTGGGTGCCATATATAATAAAAATTCAGTAATCTGCATTGCAGTATTTTTTGTCTTTGGTGCCATTTGGCCAAGAAGTCAGTATTTCTTAAGAATAAAAGATGTTCTACCGGGTAAGTTGAGATCACCCACGTACTAAAGACAATAAACTTCTGAAAAGAGGTAGGCTATTTTTATGAAGTAAACGACAGGGAGAACAAACAGAACTGGGACGTAGGCTCCCCCTGGGACACAGTGCAGGGAAGGCGCTCTCCTCACGGGATAGACAGGAAGGACACGTGCCCCTTACCAAGGTCCTCAGCGAGCTCCCTGGCTTCAGGAAGGGGCTCTGTTGTCACTGGTGCCAGGCCAAATGGTGACCCAGGCGGTGTGCTGCTGAGCCCCGGCCGTGTCTGTACCTCTCTTGGGATCAGACCCCCTGCTGCTCTTCCAGCTGAAAGGCAGCCTCCCTCAGCCCTCCCCTTCACAGATGCTTCCAAATTAAGGTGCCGCCCACCCACCCCACGCAGTGACTTTTAGAACCTAACCTCTAAGCAAAGCTGTGACTCTCCAGTGTTGTTGTAACCTCCTTCCCTACGGAAAAGATCATTGTTGGGCAAAATAATTGAGACTAAAATATCAACTGCAGTGGGCCACATGGAGGTGGGTGAATTACAGGGGAGCACAGTTCTCCAAGTCCAAGTGCACTTTGCACCCTCGGGCTGTGTGAGCCGAGCTCCTGCCGCCCAGTGCCTCCTGGGAGCTCCTTGCTGCTCCAGGCCACTTCCCCATTCGGCATCAGAAGATGGTCGTCAACAACGGGACGCCTCCTGGAATGCTGCTGACTTGTGGGCTTTTGCTTATGTTTAAAGCCTGTTCTGTCTTGCCCTTTTGCCGATGTTTTCAATGCTTCTAGCCTATTTAATATATCGTCAAGAAGCAGCATTTGGGAACCACAGGGGCTGAGAGGTTACCCAAGGGAAGAGGGCCTGGCCCAGGACCCCAGGGTCTCTGCCCTTTCTGGGCCACCTGAGGTGGGAGCTGCCCTCCATTAAGGTATGACAACGTGGTTGTCCCTTCGCCATCCAAGCTGCCCCTCTGTCTCCAGGATTCGACAGTGTCACCCATTGTTTGTATCAGGGCGCAACAGCCAGAAATGCGAGCCAGATGTGCCAGCTGACCGTGAGAGAGCAAACCATCACGGATACCAGATGGCCGTGTAGCCAGATGAGCCGATCCTGGTGTTCCTGGGGCTTGGTCCCGAGCTGCCACCACATCAGGGCTCTGGGACCTGGGAGAAGATAAAACCGAGATGAGGGCCACCAGCCCAGTTAGTGGGCAAAACCCACCATAGGGGCCTAATTTTGGGTAAAAAAAATCCCTTAAAGACTAGCCAGGTGGCATGTGGGAAATGGATTTCCACTTCTGAGGTTGGGATGAGGAGATGGGGTCGTGTCTTAGGAGAGAGACAGCCATGATGAAGGAGGAGTGTGGGCTTCTCCAGCTAGACCGCAGAGCATTGTGGAGGAAGGCAGGCTGTGGGACTTACACAGCTGTGCTTTGCGGAACATTTCTGTCTCTCTCCGGTCGGCCTGATGCTTTTCAACTTTGATCTGCAGAAAGCGCTTTCTGGAATCACCCTGAAACCTCCTGCTCTGCAGCTGGACAGGGCACTGCACCCACTCTGGGGCCTGGAGGTGCCCGCAGGTCCCCAGCCCGAACCAGGCACAGGCTCTGCTCCTGCTGACCTGGCCATCACACTGTGCTCTCTTTTCTGTTCCTTTTATTTTTTCCGATGGTGTTAAAAGCCTTTCCCACTTTGGGCCACTTGATTGCTGCTAATAATTAAGTGATCTATTTTGGGGCTTCCCAAGGAAGTGTCGAAAGGCCTCTGGGTAGCTGTTTGTCCTGTGTGAGCCTGTCTTCTTACCTAAAAGATAAACAACGTTAACATTATCTTTGAGTATTTCGCTATAATATTAGAAATATTGCATGTAAAACACCTTTCAGCGTAATGAGTCTATATTTCACAGTAAATAAGGGTGATTTTTTATTTTTATTATAAATATTTATTGTTATATGTGCCTTAACTTTCTCCAGTATGTTATGTTCTCGAAAAGTATCTAACGTGGCAAGTGCTCAGCTAATGGATTATGGAATCAATAACTGTATAAATGAGTAAACCAGTAGCTCAATAACAACTATTAGCAGTTACAGAACATGCATGGAATGGACCCCTCCTGGGGCAGCAGAGGTTACTGGCCAACCATGTGCCTGTTGATCTGGTCATTTTGGGTTAGGCTGATGTCATCCTGACCACCCTGTCCCCACTTCCAGAAGTCTGTTCCAGACCCCACTTGCATCAAAGTCCTTCTGGGGTCAGATTGCTCACAGGCCTACGTTAAGAGGAAAATTTGCTTTGGTCCCTGATTTTAAAATGACAAGATGTCTGTGCATGTACAGAGTACTCACTGCACGCTGTGCCTCAGTGATTTAGAGTGACTAGGAAGTGAATTCCTAGGGGGAAAGCTGTGCTGATGCTGGTGCGTGTGAGCATGTGCCCCTCTACCACTGAGGTGGTGACAGCTGCCACCCTTAGTGGGTGTGGTCGCCTGTGTGTGACTTCTCAGTCACAGCAGCAGCTGATTGCCCCTGCCTTGCCCACTTCGCTGAGTAGCCACTCAGGAGCTTGGGCAGGAGAGCCCTTCCCCAGAGTGGCCTGTTACACGGGAGCCAAGGCCTTTGCAGAGACAGGGACAGGGGCAGAGGAATGTAGTAGGGATAGACAGCCAGCCTGCGGAAGGTTTCAGACCACACACTGTAACATGGAGACTTGAAGTACTGGTCAACATTCTTGCACTTGTGGTAGCATCCTAAGGCAACTTTGGGCAGGGGCAGGCTCCCTCGGTCCCTTTAAGGGGCAGGTTTGCCCCAATGAGCCCAGGTCCTCACCAGTCAGACAGACAGGGAACTAGAGAGGTCAGACCTGTCCAAAGGAGCGCAAGTCTCCTGTCCTAGCCACGGACCTCTGCCTTACCACTGTCTAGTGACACCTGTGCTCTTGCTTTTACATACACCAGTGCTTTTGGCTGCCTGTATTCGGACTTGAGCTTGAAAAAGGAGGCGACTCTCTGTGATCGTCTAAGGGAACAAACACAGACAATCGTGCTGTCAGAGTCTTCTCAGACAAAAATGGAAAACCTCTGTGCTTTGAACTTCAGTGGAAAACACGAAAAAGGGAGCCAGAGCGAGCCCAGGTAAGGCACTGCCTGAAAATATGAACTGCAAAGCAAGTCGTGGAGATTCTCAGGTCCACAATTTCTTAGTAACAGTTCCTTACTTGTCTTCAAAAAAATTGTGTCTGAGTATTAACATGTTCAGTGGCTCAGTAGAATTTACCTAAGCCTTTATCTTCATCATTGAAATATTTTGTTGCACCATCCTCAAATACTTGACTTCCTTTTTCCAAAAGTACAAGTGATATGTAAGCAATAGAAAGTATTGGTACAATTCTAGATTCCCTCTTACGTGGGAAACATCTGTATCCTCTGGAGCGGTGTTGGGACAGCCGCTGTTGGCCCAGAGCCCAGCAGGGGCGTCGGCTGAGTCATACGAGTCATGCACAATTTCATTTCAACCTTTACTTTTCTTTGTTGTCTTTAATGCAGGGGAACTTCAAACACAAGTTCTTTTCGCTCTGAATGGTTCTCATTTTTGATTCACTGATAACATCCTTTTGTGTTTCTAAATGTACATTTTATCTTTGTAGTTTTAAGTATGAATTTTCAATCTTTATTTTCACATGATTATTTTCTACAGTGCTGCAAAAGCAACCTTATTTGATATTTTTTCTTACCTAAGGGAGCAAATCATCTAAATAACTTTCTGTTTCCTCCAAAGTGCTCTGTAGTGCATGCTGGGGATTATAAGCACAGGAAAATCAAGTGTTAACCAAGTAGCTGGAGACTCCGGGCAGGGACTGAGCCAAGACAGGCCAGGAAAGTAAGAAGTGCCCACGTCCCAGCCTCCACCACTGGCAGAGACCCTGGACTCTGCCTGTGTGAGTTTTGAAGGGGCCACCCCTCTCCAGAGCCCAGATTATTGCTCCTTTTCCTCAGCACATGGGTACCGAGGTTCCCTGGGATCAGCCTCCTGCCCAGTCACACCCACTCTGGGGGGGATGGGGTCCCTTCACCTCCAAATGAACTCACCTGTTCACTGGGAGAATTTGGCAGGAAGATACCCTTGTCACGTGGATTTTCCATTCTGGACTATGGAGTTTGTTCTTTTTTTCATGCAAAAATCTTTTCGCTCCTTTGGACTACATTTCATTTTCATGAGGTAGCTTTTGTGAATTGATGGCCCTGCGTGGCTGCGTCTCCGCCTCCCCGTTGCACGGTTTTTCCTGTGGACAGGCTCGCCTCTCTGTGTCATGTGTCTTGCATTTTTATAAGTTGCTGTGCTCTCACGCCTCGTTGAAAACTTCACGGGGTCTAGTAGCTCTTCACCGCTTGCTCACACCCACAATACTTACCACTCAAAGGAGTCAAGAGTCTCTGCATCTTTTCCATTTCTTGGTTGAGGGAAAATTTTTTTCTTCTTTTATTTTACCTCGTTTTCCAAAATAAAATAAAAACCAGTGTTTATTTGTTCCCGTATCATGGAAAGCAGTACATCCATCTGCTTTCATTCTTTTTGTTATGTTCTCTTGCATTTTTCCAAATAAAAACCCAGTCAGTCTCTTGTGTAAATATTTTAAACATCTATCCTCAATGTCAAAAGCCACAGAGACTAAGCAGATCTTTGAACTGCTTTGAAAAAACATCCCATTGTTGCATTGTCTCAGAGCTTAGCTGAGCTGTTCTTTGTAGCAGAAGCAGATATCTTGTCTTCCATCTTGAACTCCTGAGGAATTTCCCTTTTTCAGTATATTCGTATATGTTTTTCATTTTTGTGAAAGGGCTGTGAACTGAAAAATAGTAGGTAGCAGAGGAAGAAAGACTAGGGAAAGGCCAGTGACAGTGGAGCTGAAGAGTCACACATGAGCCTCTCTGCCAAATCCTGCCGGGCACCTGCAGGTGTTTGGCATCACTGCCTACAGCTCTGATCGTTCTTTCAGATCTCAAGACCAAAGCTGTCCTTGTGCTTAGGTCCTTGCCTGCCCCTTTTGGGTCATGTTTGGATCCAAGGTTTTGGCAGTCGTGGGGAAGCTCTGGTTCCATTCCTGTCCTGTGACATCCCGTTCATGGCCGTGAATTCCAGAGTGAGAGAAGAGAGCAAGGAAGTCACGAGGGGACAACAGACAGCAGAGTGTGTGCAGGACAAGTGCATCCCAGCTCTGTCTGTGGCTTCCTCACAGTGCTTTGCTGGGGCTGCCTTCATTTCTACCCAAACCTTTGCTCTTGGATTCACAGGGTACCACGTACAAGTGGAGGAGAATGTTTAAATTTCATCTCTTCTCTTCTGCATGTTAAGGAGAAATAATTTTGGCTCACCCCTCACCTAGGACAGTGGTGGGGGTTACAGGGTTGATGTTAGAGCCCCAGTTTCCACTGCCCTCCAGTCAGCCCGTCTTCCCAAGCCCAGGGCAGACCTGCCATGGTTCCTTCTGCAAGCAACAACTGGCACTCGAGAATCTTCAGACTTATTAGAATTCAAAATATAACATTAGCTCTTTTGTTAAAATATTTTCCCAGAATCACTTATTGACCTGCAATGTAGAAAATTTGGCTTTTCTTATCTGCATCCTAGGTATCTAATTATTTTTAAAAATTATTTTTGCTCTCTAAATTCACCCTTGTTGGAGGTTACTATTAGTTATACTTAAGATTCCATTGTATGATGTAGTGTGGAGCTAGTCTACTTCTGTCAGTTTTTAATTGAGAGCCACATGTGAAATTTGAGTAAACTGTAGGCTCCCAGGTGCTTGGGAGACTTGACTTCAGAGCAGCCAGATATTCATGTTACGTGAACTTTTAAGAGTCAGAATCTTAATTAAGTTATTTAAAAATAACACATACCTACAAGCAACACTCTCCTTTTTGTTGGTGGAGCAGTAGTCCATTCACAGCGCGTTAGATGGAGAAATGTACCTTGCATCGAGTTTCTTCGTTACGGTACAGACTCCACAGGGAAAAATACCTTAATGTATTGGTTTATAGTTAACGTACGTGTTAGCTTGGGCTTTCCCTAATCTTTTGGGTTAGACCAAAGAGAGGTTATTGTCATCATGGTAATGCTGTTTTTAGGAGAGGACGTAAAGACGATTAGATCACCAATTAGATCAGAAGTACTAACCATAATAACTGTCTACCATTGTTAATACCACACACTTCCTCTGAGCCACACAATTTTAACACCATTTTCTTTTATCCTCACAAACAGCCCTGTGTGTGGTCAGTTTTCCTGTTCTTATTTTACATTGCGGGCTCCTGAAAGTTCAGAGAGGTTAAGAAAAGTGGCTGAGCTCACAGAAGTGATCAGTAGGAAGATTGGGATTTGAATCCAAAACTACCTGCCTGCAAAATCCACATAAATTTCAAGGACATTAACTAGCTGAAGAATAACAATTTAAGGCCGAGGAAAGTTTAAGGCTGGGCTTGCTCCCTTCTCTCCTTCCAGGCATTTCTCGGGGTCATCTTACAGTGCGTGTATTCCTTCTGGGGGTGCGAAGATAGAACTGCTGAAGGGGAAGCATCTTCCCACGTTTCCCCCCATGTTTATGAATTTATTCCGTGTGAAACACAGAATTTCTTCCTTAAACACATTTCATTGTAATGTACTGAAATGTCTTCTGTGTGCTACAAGAGAATGAAGTTATAGTCATTAAAATGTTTTCATCATCAGGAAAAGTACTTCAGAATGTAACTGTCCCTTGTATAATCTCATTGCTCTTTTCCTCAGGCCTGAGGAAGACATTTTTTCTGGCTTTTTCCATGCATCAAAGTGTTCTTTTATAAGTTCGTTTCCTCCCAAAATTCATGTTCAATATAGACTTCAAATTTACACAGTTGGTAACACCACTGTGTGTTAAAATATTTGTCATTCTAAGTCAATTCCATGAAGAAAACCTAAAAAATGCCTAACAAACCTCACTGTTTTCCCAGATGCCAGCCGTATTATAAACTGTGCCCCTCTGAGAGGCCTCTAATGGGAATAGGAATGGCTGGGGAGATGACAGGAATCAGCAGAAACAGCATGCCGGGCATCATCTCTTAACGATCCTGATAACAAATTGCACTGCCAAATCCCAGGGTTTACTCCCACTGCTTAAAAGGCTACAGCCTCGATACCTTCTATGAGGGCCATTGTCAGAATTGCAGTAGTGTCTGTTGGTTCTTTTGCATATAAACCTCCCAAAGTCAGTAAGTAGGTTGTCCTTAATCCATCTGGCTTTCCTCTCATGAGTTCTGTGCTCAGGACAAGGCATTCGCTGTGGCCCCACCTGCCTCCGCCATCAACTGAGGCTGTGGTCTTCCCACTCGGGCATTTAAGCCTTGCTTCACCCCTCACACACCAGTGCCGTCTGCCAGCATCTCCCTTCCCCAGCCCTCTCTGCCTGAAGATTTCAAAGAGACTCCAACCTCCAACTGGGGTTAGTGATTTCATTGTGCCCATCTCTGTGTTTCTGACTTAGTGCCTGACACTTACTGGGCACTCGTCCCGTTCAGTACAGTTGGCAAAATCTCTGTGTGCAGGGACTGATTGGCAGCAGGATGCAGTCACAGACAAGACAGACCCCTCTTGCCCGCAGCACCCCGTCCTGTCGTTCCGCACCCCGCCCTAGTGGCTTATTCATTCGTGTGTGCACGTGTGAATGCACATGCCTTTTCGGTCCCTGTTTTGAGCGGTGCCTTATTTTCTCAAAAGGATCGCAGGCTGCCAACAGGGACAACCAGGGCTCATTATCTTTTTCTTATTTCTTACTGTTCACACAGCAGGTTTTAGTATGTCTAATTCATTGGTTCATTTCTAGACATTCGTTTTCCTCTAAGAGTCTTCATTCCTACACCTGTAAAACAGACATAAATGTAAATTTATATCAGATTTTTAATTATAATATATAGATATGGGTATTGAATCAAGTATAGGACTATGACCCAACTTGGAAATTCATAGAGATTATTGAAATAAATACTTTCATATCTTTTCTCCATTTTTATAAATGGTGTTGATTTTTGGTTTGATGTTGGGATCAAACCCAGGGCCTCCTCATACATGTTAGATGAGTAATCAGCCCCTGAGCCCCAAAATTGTTAATTTAAAGTCTTCCAAGTAGGCCTAGCCTACCTGTTCTAGAAGTTCTATGTAACACACATCTCATGACCAAATGTGGAAATTTAGACCTTTATTTAGTCTATAATACTCAGCATCATAAGCAGGCTCAACACCTTAGTCAAATAAATAGTAATCAAAACACCAAGGCACCACAGGACCCTTCTGAGCCTGCTGGCACTGGGGCTGGACAGGACATCCCATGGGCATGCAAAGGAATCCCCTCCCGCGCCCCACCTAGGCTGGACTCTGAGAAACTGACCAGGTGTGATAACCTGGGAGCCACGCAGTAGCAAGGAACTTAGAATGAATGCGATGTCATTGGGAAAACGAGCAATCCGAGGGCTGACCGGAGCTTCCTTGCTGACCTGTGGTGGTGGCCTTCTGAGCCCTATGACCCCTGGGTCACATGCCACAGCCCTGTTTGCTGCTCCTTCCCCCTGCCATTCAGTCAGAAGGGAATTGGGTTCTGCGGCACGGACAGCCGGTAAGCACTTACCTTGCTGAATCCAGGCCCAGGACCATGGCCAGATCCTGCAATTAAGGCCAGGCATTTACTCCTTTGACACGTGTGTGTGTGTGTGTGTGTGTGTGTGTGTGTGTGTGTGTGTGTGTGTGTGTGTGTGTTATACTTCAGGGCGCTGTTGCAAGTGCCAGTGCTGCAGCAGTGCACAGGGCAGGCGGCCGTCCCTGCGCTCTCTGCTTCTTAGGCATCCCACGTGCACCTTGCTCAGAATATTTGAGAGGTGTTTTAGTTTAGAACCTACTGTGGCCGTTCGGGCACACTTTAATGGTGGCATTCTGATGTTCCTCCTCCAGCATGGGGATAGCATTTAGCTTTAGGGGTTAACTTTGCTTTAATTGTAAAACACTTAGTACTTTCGGTCTCTACATTTTTATTTATATGAAAATATTTAAAAAAAGAAGCTTCTTTTTCTAGAAGAAAAGAGAAGATGATCCGAGCTAGTAAATAGCTGGCTTGTGTTTCTTCTGCTTCAGCCTCCCAGAGTGCTGAGAGTGGGCATGGATCTCTTACCATGGGGTGCTAGCTCCCACCTCCCCAGGCCCGCCACGGGCAGGGCATATGTATTTCCACTCATCGCGTCAAATCGCCTTTGCTCAGCGAGTGTGTGTGGAGCTGCCCTGCTCCACCATCGGCGGGGCTAGCAACGTGGAGGTGAGCAGGTGGGAAGAGAGAGAAAGAGAAAGTGCCACAAACGGGAAATCATGTGTTGTGATGAGCCCCATGAGAGGCATGTGGGTTTGCTAAAAGCTAACAGTCAAGAGCTGGGGGTGTGGTTTAGTGCCCAGAGCACTTGCCTAAAAAGTGCAAGACCCTGGGTTCAGTTCCCCAGCACCATAAAATATCTGGGTCTGATGGGTGTGCCCCTGTAAACCCAGCCTGATGCAAGAGAGAACTGCCATGAGTTTGTGCCGAGCCTGGACTACACAGTTTAGGGCCAGCCAAAACTACAGAGCAAAACTCTGTCTCAGAGAGAGAGAGAGACAGAGACAGAGACACACAGAGAGAGAGAACTAACAGTCTAAACATGCACAACAGTTACCTACCATATCATCCACAAAACCACAGCAGGCCCAAGCTATTTAAGGATGAGAAAAAAGAAGTTCGGTGGAATATTTTGCAAATAGCAAATGAAATGGGAAGTGTCACAGTCAGCTGAAGAGCATAGAGAAAAACCGATGCCCCTGGGTCCCACCTACTGGGTCCCACCTGCCTCGTCTCTTCCCACACCTCCTTATGACTCCCAAATATCGTATATTTCTACTGAAGCCATGAGAAATAACCAATGTACGCCTTAATAGGCCTTAGCATATTGCATGAGCCACGTCTCCTAAGGCCGTTTGTAATTTATTGTGAATCTCTGGATTTCTGGAATCCTGCCTTGGCCCAGGCCCTTAGTAATTAAATTCTACAGAACATTGTGTCCTAAAGTCTGCATGCTTCCCTGCATCAAGGAAATACTGATGCTCCTTCCTGCACGCTGGAGAAGCAAGACACTGCGGCTGGGCACAGGCTGGCCTTGGGATTTTCCTCATCTTCCATACTTAGCCCAACTTTAAAATAATTATTTCTTGTGCATGTAAAGTTGGGACATTTCACATGATTGTTTTCTTATTAGTAAGACAACACTTCTTTATTACTGGAAAATTATACAGGTGAATAAAATGGTAAAAAAATTAAAAACATTAATAATATTAGGCTTTTTTATTGAGCAGCATAACTTATAGGCTATAAAACTCTAAGCAAATGCCCATGATAATAATAATTCAAATAATGTAGAGGTTTTTAAAAACTAATAGTTCCTCATTCTTCACTTTCTTTCCTTTTCGGGGTTCGTGCCTTCACAGGAGTGTGAAGGTAGACATGTACTCTCTTAGACACACTGATCGTTATCGTCCACTGCATGTTGACTTGCACTTGCCACATGTCACGGTACAGCACTGTATCAACCAGGTGGATCCAAGGCTGTATTTTTAACAGCTGGATCATAGTCCAGAGTGTGGATGTCTTTAACTCATTCAACCTGTTCTCCCACTCACAGGTGGTTTCCATTATTTTCGCTCTTATAAATAATGTCACAGGGAACATTTTCACAGGTATTAGGCTTCATTTGTGGCTGTTCTGTACTGTCATATTTTAAAGGTTGAATTAGTTTTTACTTATAAACTAAATGTATTGCATGATCCCCTTGGGACAGTCCGTTTTGCTGCCCTGTAAATGAACGCTCGTGTCCCAGCATAGACACACGGGGACACGGAGAGCTGTTGTGGTCCTTGTTGCTCATCCCCAGGTCCACCTGTCACCTCATCACACCTCACCCCATTACGACCGGAGCTCACAACCCACCTGTGGGCCTCCCTGCATTTCCGGGACTGAACCTTGATTTTAGTATTTGTTTAAATTCATCTTTATAAAGTTCTTTCTGGTTTCTCCTACTGAGTGCAGAAAACCACTGTTGCTTTGTGGCCTTATAACACCGCCTTAGCCTCTTTAGTGTGGCCCTTTCCCAGTCTGCCCTTGAGACAGTTGGCCATGCACATGTCTCTGTGCCCTGGTGGGTGGGGAGAAACCATCTCTAGTGAATGCAACCTGCAGCAAAAGGTGCAAAGGATTTTTATCAGCTACTACCCACAGCAGACAGCCAGAGCCCAGTGCTTGCTTACAAGCCCTGTTAGAACTAAACCCAGTTACGAGGGCAGTTTGAGAAGGCAGTGATCCAAAAGTCACGTGCAGTATGTGCATTTTTCTTGTAGACTTTCCCCTTGCTTCTCGAGTAAGGGTTTGCAAACATTTTGTGTAAAGAGCCAGGTAGTAAACATGTTAGGTTTTGTCAGGCACAGGTCAACTGTGCCGTTGTCCTGAGGACAGCCACAGACAGCAGTGAACACGCCAGTATGGCTGAGCTTGTGCACACAGCATTCACAAAATGGCACGGGCTGTGGTTTGCCAACGCCTGTTTCCCAGGGTGTCTAGTACAAGTGGATTAGCCCAAGATTAATCCAGATTTTGGTTCTCTGACTCTCCTTTGACTCTGTGCAGGCTCCTTAACCTCTCTGCCCTTTGAACACAAAAATAAGGTTGAGTATTAGCATCTAGCTAAAGGTGCTGGCACTTAACAAGTGCAGAAGAGGTTTCTGGTCACATCACCTTAAGTGGAAGTAGCAAACCTATGGCAGGTTGAAAACGACAGGCAATGGACACTGTTGGTGGCAGTGGCAGGTGATGTGTCTCAGTAGCATGTGCTTCTGTAGGGCTGGAATCAGATGTAGACAGATGGACAGGTATGTGCTGCTGGATACAGCAACAGCAGTCTTACCAAAGTGAGATTCAGAAAATTACCCAAGATGCCTGGGCTGAGTGTAAGAGAGGGATGGCCGGCTATCGCAGGAGGAGTAATCCTTGGGGATTTAGATGGGGGTTAGACCTCTTTAGATAAAACACGGGAAAACACTGATCTTTGGCCTTCACGGTCCTCTTCACTTTCAAGCATTCCTACTGCCTCTGTGCCAGGTGCTTCCTCTGTGCAAACCCTTGAGCAGCCTTTCCCCTGCCTGTGAGATCAAGTCCCAGCGTGAGCTGGCTGGCAAGGCTCCCTCCTGTGGCTCCCTTGCTCCGGAAACCCTGGCTTTCCTTGCACACAGCAGGTCCTTTGGCTGAGTAAGTTGACTCGGTCCCCCAGCATATCTCCCCTCCCACTGTACATCTGCTCGCTCTATCCCAGCTGTTCCTTCACTCCCTGATACCCCCTAGAATTCTTTCAAAGCCCAATCCAGCACCGTATCTTCATCCTCTGCAGTGCTGGGCCCCATCCTCCCCAGTCCCGGGACGTTCCCGACTGTCCCTTCCTCATGTGGGGCTGCACCGTCCCTCCTGTGCCTCTGTGGTCAGCACTGGGAGCACGGCGTGGGGCAGGAGGCCTCAGCTTGGAGCCGGATGCCTGCCTGTGCTCTGGCTCCGCCATCACTGCACCCAGCCCGGGAAGGCTGCTGCATGTTCTGGAGCCCCCGTTTCTGTATTTATTAAACAAGAATACCATCCCTGCCTTGTGGAGAGTTGGTGACAATGAATGAGGGTTAGTGACACGAAGCAGCTGGGAGTCCGCAGAGGCGCCTGCCTCGCTGGCGGTCCTGGGATCTGAACAGTGCATCGGGTTTGACCAAACGTTTCTCCGCAGGGATGGTATAATCAGCAGACAGGATCTTCTGCTGACCTACACCAGTGCTTCAGTGTGGTGCCCAGCATATAAAGCTACTCACGTTTGTTTGATTTATTTTTAACTTTCTTGAATCCCCATCAACATAATAGAAAGAATATTTTTAATCTTATCTGATAATTTTTAAAGCTAGAATGAAGGTCTTCATTAGTAGAGCTTGCAGGGAGGTATTTCCATTTAGTTTTCACATCAATTCATGTGCTTATAAAGGCTGTGACATCATGAGGGAAAGTGTTCAAGACTTCTCCAAATGTGTAGACAGAGCTGAAGTTCTTCCTTTCTAATCTTCAGCCTTGCAAAGCAGCTCCGCTGTGCTACTTTGCCAAGGGTGGTGCTCCCATGCCCACGGTGTCCCCTCTGTCCCCGGGTACCCACTGCTCCAGTGCCAGCCCTCTCCGTGTTTCATGTTCTCTCCTGCGAGCATGGGGATAATCTCAATGAGACGTATATGGTGGATATGCGGAAAGTCACACATACAGGGGTAATAAAAGTGCTCTGCACACAATAAAGCATTTCTGGGATACATAGGGTTTTTTTCAAATGTCTTCAAATCTGTTGTCTTATCACAGCTCAGAACACCCCAGTGAGGCAAGCACTGTCCTTGCTTCATGAGACTTTGGGCATCCACTTGGGGCCACACACAACTGACAGCGAGGCCCTGCGTGTGAGCGTTGGGGCTCGCCACGCTGGAGTCTTCCCCCACTGTGCCCTGCCAGTTTCCCTTGGGATGTCCTCCACAGCAGCCAGCAGGCCCTTGCCCTTTCAGGGGCCCAGAGAGAGGGCTTCAGGGGGAACTTCCTCAGTTTTCTGACTTACTGATAAAACATCTGCATGACTAGGAGATATCGTAATAGGAGACAAATAGGATGTGTTTCTATTGTGACACGCATGTCTACGTAACAGTGTGCAGATATAATTATCTCAATTTAAGTAAAAGTCATTTAGGCTTCTGTGTATGAATGTGACTCAGATTCTGCACCTGAGACAGGAACTGTGACAGAAGTCTCGTCCCCCCGAAAGGCTTGTCAGTCAGGCAAGAATGAAAGCTCATGCAACAGAAACTGCACATGCTTTGCATGTGCAGTTAATACAGTCATAATATTAAATATAAATATAATATATACAGATAAATTAATCAGTTTTTTGTCAAGTTCTGCAAAAACTTAGTAGGCAATTAGCAGTGCTAGAAAAAGTTTCATTGTAGGAACTTTCATCTTCATTAGGAAGCATAAGCTGTAAGTTTTAATAATGTTACATGATGAAAGAATTATAAAATTATCCTTTCCTGCATACCGCCACATGTAAAAGTTAATTAATTCTCTGACATTCAGCACTGTAACTAAATTACTTTATACAGTTGTTTGAGCACAATGTCTATAATCTTCTGATTAAAATAGTAAGTATCAAAATCATCAGTAGCAATTACTGTTTACCCATCTACCACCTTGTTCCATCATCCCTAGTAGCTCCTCCTCAGAATCTGAAGAGATTTTTCTCCAAGGAATTTGGAAAACTTCTTCCTATAATAGAAAAAGGGGAGGAAAGCATTTTAAGTTTGTTTCAAGGTCAGAGTTTTTGGACAAAATTATATTTTTTAATCTCTTAAGCCAAAGAACAATTCTAGCAACTCTCACAACCTGTGAATTCACCATAATTTGCCCTGTTGTTTCTACTGAACTTTGTGACAGAGGCTCCCCTGAGGCCCTTTCCCTTGAATAATTTTTGTGGGCGCATTTTTGCACAAATTCCGCCACGGTGCACTCCCAGGCTGTGTGCTTAGAAAGCACCATCAAATGGGGAGTTGGCTGAGCCCTTGAGACCGTGAGCTACCCTCTGTTCCTTTGTCTGCCACACAGGGCACATGCCTCTACCTCTCAAGGCAGTTGAGTGGGTCAAAAGAAACAATATGTAGAAAACGACATTTAAAAAATAAAATATGTTGTGCATAAAGGTCTGAGCAATACTCAAGCACCTTGCTGTAAATGCAGAGAAGAGAGGCTACCACCACAGCTGTAGCTGTGTCGGGCTGGGGACCCTGGTGTGTGCTGCAGGCCCCCCAGCGCTGCATGCTGTCTGGCCACTGCCCAGCTCTCATACAACCTTGGATCAAACTACTGCGGGAGCTTACACACCGTGCTCTGGGTTGAGGGCTGGCACTGAAGCCTGCGGTCAGGGCCATTTCAGTGCCCCTGACACTTTTATTCTGTTTCGTGACAGTCTCTTTTCTTAAGAGGAATGCTTTTCTGCCTGGCTAGGAATTTCTCCTTGGAGATGACACATTTACTGTCTTACTGTTAATGAATTTCACAGTCCCAACCCTTTTGTTTCAAAGAACCATGGACATATCTACTCTAAGCCATGCTTTAAAACAAAGTGGAGGACCCCCTCTTCCGAGAGACACTGGGGTTTCTCAGTCTCGTGGGGGATGCAGCTTCACATTATTGCTTCCTCACAGCCATGTACAAAGGTCATTATTGCTTCCTCACAGCCATGTACAAAGGTGACAACTGTCCCCATAGGTACTGGTACATTTTCCAAACCAGCACAAGGTCCCTGTGGGCAGAGGATAGTCTGAGAATGAACATTGAATGTCTCATACCTGTGTGTATCAGAGAGCCCTGGGGGAAGGTGTTTCCTGGGAATGAAGGTTGAGTCCTCTGTGTCTCACACGTGTGTGTGTGTGTGTCAGGCAGCGCTGGGGCAAGGTCCTTTGTTGGGGTCTTTCAGTCTGATTTCTATTTTCCTACCATTTCTGTGGTGTCCTATGGGACAAATGTCAGATGGTGATTGACACTTAGCTGAATTACGGGGTGGTGGGGGGGAGGAGTTATTACTATTTCCGCAATATATATTAAATGCAAAGATTGCTTGTATAACTTCCATGAACATGGAGGCTGGGAAATAGCGAGTTTTTGAAATGATCCTTTTTCAAGTGCTGTTTCTGATTAGCCTTAAAATTACAAATGTTTTCTGCCCAGTCTCCTAGGTTGCTTCCCCAGATTGTATCTTGAACAGACTAACAAAGAAAACACTCTTTTCAGATTTAACTGCCCAAGCAAAGGGTATCTGTCCTGAACCAAGCCTTGTAATAAGTAGTTGTCAGGAGGTACTGTCATGTCTCTGAGTAGACTCACTCACACACAAGGCGCCCAAAAGGAAGGCAGAAGGGTGCTGAGCTCCTGGAGAGGCAGGGCTGGCCCCCCACATGGTGTTTGTTGCTCTCCTGCAAGGGCCCTGCGGCCCTTCACATGCTAGCAGTCATCCGTTCGCTCATTTTGCGCGCTTCTCTGCATGTCCAGCTCTGTCCTGTCACGGGAAGACCACAGCAAGCAAGGGCAGAAATGCCCTGACCCGTCACTTGGCTTGCAGGGGCCACTCATGGCTGCAGCTGTGACTGGTGTCAGGAAGAGCACTGTGGGGGCCTAGAAGGCCAGTGCCCACCTCTGAATAAGTGATGTGGGCCCAGCCCCAGGGGGAGAGAAGTGAGCCAGACTTGACAGGAGAGGCAGAACCAGCGGAAGGGGCAGAAAGGAAGGCAACTTCCCCACGTCCCGGAGGTCCCCTGTTTCCTGCGTCCTCACGGGGTGCGTCTCATGCCGGGCTCTTGCAGTGAGAAGAAAGCAAGGTCCAAAGCAGGGTCGCTTTAACCGTGGCCCATCCCAGAGACAACAGAGCCAGAGTCTGGACCCAGCTGTTCTGGAGTGACAGTGACGCAGAAGACAGTCTGTTAGCCACAGATCATTCGTGAGGATTCAGGCTGAGTCAGGTGCCAACATCATCACTCCTCGCACCAGGACCTGCGGTGCTATGAAGATGGAATTTGGAGCCTCCTTCATGTCCTTCGTGGGGAAAAAGTCCCTCACAGAAGCAAGCACATGCGATATCTCTGGTGCTAAGAGAAAGGACAGGCTTGTAGGGCCAGGCGGCGTGCCCTGTGCTATCCTGAGCCTGGTCGAGGCAGGCAGCCGTGTGGAGTGGGCACCGAGCCCAGCCCGGCCGGCCTGTGCAGTGGCATTTGCACATAGTGATTTCGCTTCTTAGCCACTTGTCACATAATGTTTGACTTGTCTGCCTGCATTGAACATACCATTTCAATCGGCGTGCCCCCTAGGATGTGAACTTGTCACAGCCAGGGAACCTTACCTGATTCTGCACCCTCCGGGCATCAGCTTGTGCCAGTCCTCGAGAGGGAACTCAGTATGGAATGAATTTCATAGTGTTTCTGGATGCACGTTCTTACCTTTTTCTCTCTAAGCTATTGCCTTATTGAACCTGTATCTCAGCTACACAAGCAGGTGCCGTGCTGTTCCTCAGAAATAGATTCCAAGCCATCTCACTACATGTCAGAGAGCCGACGCTAGCGGGAAGTCTGTGCGAAACCTCTTCTGCCCTTTAAAAATAGGAAGACCTGAGAGGCAGGAACAACTGGCAGTCACACGTGTGTGTTAGCCTGGAACTTCCGAATGGTGCACAGGCTCTGGGAGGTGCAGACAAAGCGCCCACTTGGCTGGAGCCTGCCCTCCACCGTCTGCGAGTGGGCCCGCGTCACTGTCACGCGTGCTCTGAGTGCTAGCCCACAGTCCGGAGAAAGAACAAGGGCCACTACGGCAAAGTCGGAAAAGGTCAAGTGCTTGCAACGCCCGGGCGGGCCTCTCCAACCTCAGAAAGTGGGTGGACAGACCCCGTGACTCTCATAACCTGCTGCCCTTTCAAGGCATTTGACCTGCTTCCCGTTTGCTTCACTGTCTGGACTGGTGTTTCTTATCCCACAAAAGACGTGTAGGTACCGTGGCCCCATCTTGCTTCATGACTCGTGCGCACTGATCCATGTGTGTTACAATCTGATGTATTAATTGAGTGCTGCATGTCAAATGCCGTGGTCCATGGCGTGTAGTTAAATTTGAAACTGAACTTTCTCCCAACACTGTTATTGCTCTCTGAGGCTGAAAGCATGCTGTAGACTTATCAGCCTTCAGAGCCATCATTTTAACGTCGTTTTAAGTGGTATTGATCGTGTGATAGTGCTGATTCATGGGGATTCCCAACTGGGAGCATGCTCTCCAGGACCTGCCTGTATTTGTCGTTTTTAAACCAAACCATCAAAGAAAAAAATGCTTATGGAGTTGACTTATGAGCAGTTCTTAAGTCATTGCTCAGAGTTCCTCTGAGTACTTTGTAAGCCTTTGGAATGGTCTCCAGTCACTTTTTAAACAACCGCAAAGTAGACACTTTATGATTGAAAGTTCAATGTTAGAGAAATCATGAGGGACGCCCGTCAATAAGCAAGCAGATCCCAGCAGCCTGGCTGTACCATCGGTGTTTAATACGACAAAAAGCTTGCCAAAGGGAGGCACTCCATGGCCCCTGGGCTCCCGCGGCCACACGTACCTCTCCCAGACATCCCCGCCATGAACACTCATCCTACCAACCTGGGACTTCTAAATGCAATCAAGCGCAGGCTGGGGCTGAAAAGCATGACATTGGGATAGCGGGTCCAGTTAGTGCAAGCACACGCTCTCAGCCTCAGGACACGCAGATGCCACCCTGCTGGGGACCCTGGGGCAAAGTTACAGCATGCCTCCAGTCCTTGCTGGCATCGCTGAGAGAGGACTAAACTTGTCCGCTGAATCTACCCTACCAGAGAAGTGCGCCAGGGTTTTGCTGCTCGGTTCTTGAATAAAGATATTGTCACAGGCCATCTGACCCCAGTGGCATCTCAGTACGGCAAGATTGTAGGCAGCATCCTTCTGGACCAGCAGCCGAGGCGGGCCGGTGCGCTGTGTTATGTCATGTGATGTGTACTGAATGTGCAGCACAGAAGAAAAGCCCAAGGGACAGCTCTGTCAGGCCAAGTTGCATAGGTTAGTCCAGGCTCCTGTAGCCACGCCCCGCCCTGGCAGCAGCCTCCTGGTCAGATCTGCCTGTCACGGTGTGGATGTCACCTGCCTTTGGAGTGATTCTCTGATGTGAGTCCTATTACAAGTACTGCTAAGAATTCAGCGACAGACCTGTAAACATTCTGCAACAAAAATTGCTTGTTCATTTTTTTCCCTCTTAGGAGCAGATCACTTGCTGGGAGGGAAAACAACCCTCCCTTTTCTGTCCCTCCCTCTCACCACAGCTTGTTCCAGGCCCATGTTGTTGCCCTTAGAGAAAAGAAAAAACAAAAAGCAAAGAACCATCATTAAAAGCTAGAAGTGGTTCCCTTCACAGCAGCAGCCCACGGGGCTACCGCAGAACAATGTGGGGTCTATTCACCCTCAAATCCCGGGGTTTGTGCCCATGAGAGGTGGGTTATATTTGCATTTTGGAAAATGGGAGGCCTGGTGTTGTCAAGTTGCTTCAAATTAGATACTTTAGAAATTATTCTGCAAGACTTTAATGATAGAGGGCATGGGTGTTTATAGAGACTAGGAACTGTGCTCTTAAACTTTAAAAATTACACAGTGAAATTAATATTTTCACCACTGTGAAGACTCCAAGGTTAATTGCTTTTTACAACAGTGAGTGTAAACACAATTTCTACTTAAAGAAAAAGGCTAAGACTGGATTAGCCAGAATTTTAGGTGTTTCTAAAATTTTATTTTTTTAATCTTTTTTTGTGATACTGGGAATTGATACTAGGGCCTTCACACTGAGCTATGGCTCCAGTCCATTATTTATTTATTTTTTAAATTTTGAGGTGGACTCTCACTAAATTACTAAGTTGCTCAAGCTGGGCTCAAACTTATGATCCTCCTTTCTCAGCCTCCCAAAGTGCTGGAATTACAGGCCTTTACCACTAGGTCTGGTTTAAAATTTAGTTTGAAGTCATACTATGCAAAAATTTTGTCAGAACGGATACGGAGAACAAGGCTTATCCTTTCTTTGGACCAGTATTCTCCAGATGTTGTGTCAGTATGTATAGATGTACTGAATAGAGTCTATTCCAGGCCCTTGATAAGTTTTTTTAAATTGAGTGGCATGGCATGAGAGTTAGGGATAATTAATTGTTTATACTATAAGTTCTGTATCCATTGCCTTCCTGAACTCATCTGTATTTTGTGACAGCATTTTAAAGCTTACATCCTGATTGATTAAAAATCTTATTAATAAATAAGGAACATAATAAAATTGCATAGATCTTCTGTGCAACCTCATATCGGGATTACCATACAACATTCCTTCTCTGAAGCTGCATTTCAGCGCTACGAGCTGAAAAGCCAGTCTTGTTTCACTGTCTCTTGTCCTAAGAGTCAGTTAAAACAACAAGGAGAGGAAGAATAGGACCAGCCACAGTGGTGGCCATGGCTAGGGTTGGGGTCCACCGGCAAGTGCTTGGGGCTGCTCTGACCCTTGTGGGTCTTCCAGGGGAACCTGCGAGGCTTACAGGCAAATCCGTTGTAGAAACCCAGGCAGAAGTAGTGTTTAGGTAGTTGGAGGTCAGTCCGTTGGGGCTGTTCTTCTGAGGAGCAGCAGGAAGGAGGTAGAGGAGGGAGCAGGTGCTGCACTCGGCCCTCCCAGCTCTTCTAGGGAGGCTGCGTTTCCGTCTTCTAACCACATTCTTTCTTCCTTTCCTCTCTACCTGTGCCTCCTCTTCCTCCTTTGTCTCCTCTTAGCTGCAGACCAAGTGCTGCGTAGAGCTTAGATACCCTTCTTGGGGCCCTGCGCTGGCACACGCTGCCCTCGTGGATTGTATGCTCCAGCTGGGGAGACAAATTAACTAAGTAACCATTTTTAAAAAACAAAACAAAAAATAACAACAACCTGTACCTTTGGCATTTGTTGTAAAGGTGATTAGGTAGGAAGTTCTTAAGAAGCTGTTTACAATAAAAAGGGTCTGGTGCAGATGCGGAAGCAGGACCAAGGTTCCTGAGAGAGTGGCATTTGATGGATCGGCCTGGGCTGCAGAGTGAGACCTTGTGTCAGAAAAAAGTCCGTAAAATCTGTATAAAATTTACATAGGAAAGTGAAGCAAGATACCCCACACACTCGTACCCAACAGAGCAGGAGACATTTCAGGGCCCGGCCCTGCGGTGACCCTGGGAGGGCCCCCGGCCAACAGCTGACTGGTGGCGGGTATGGGGAGTGTAGTCTGGAAGTCACTCTCCGGGGTACCCAGTCCCAGCCACAGCTGTGGCCATGGTCTCCTGGCTCTGCCATGGTAGACAGCTTTACCACATCTGTTCCACCCACTCCAGACCCAGGGCTCTGTCTCGGAATCCAGGTTAGGCCATGCAGTCTTCTGTGGCTGCGAGGGTCGGGTGAGGTGACAGCAGCACCAGGCCTGTCCTCGGCAGGTCGCACAGGCCATTGGAGTCATTTTATTTTTATTAGTCCCGGGGGTGAAGGGAAAGTACATCTTGAATTTTACAGAAGTGGTGTGATTCACGGATATTGCCACGTTGACATCATCTTGCTCCAAGAGCCTGTAGGGCAGAGGAGAGAGCCCAGGTCAGCTGTGAGAGGCAGAAAGGGCCGAGCTGCCTAACGTGTCCACAGTGGACCTGCTGCTACCTTTTTTCCCTTATACATATATATGATAAAGTTTCATTATGAATTAGGTGATTAGCAATAATAGTTTAAAATAAATAGTCCAATTATGGCAATGCAGTATAGTGAAAGTTATCTGCGGGAGCGTGCGTGTTCTTGGTCACCATGCCTGCCATGTTGCCGTGCAGCACTGGGGCTAATCTGCCCTGCCGTGGCTTTTGCTTGGGTGCATCTTCACTTTTCTGTTTCCTTGAGTGTCTTCTTCCAGACCCACCCAGTGGAGGGGCTTTCTTTGACGGTCCTTTTTCCTTAATCCACTTCTGCCCCAAGTGAGGCAGCGGCTCCGCTGTGGCACACGCAGCCTCTCCAGTAAAGCCTACCCTGATGCTGAGTCTGGGTTTCCACCCTCCCTGGCAGTGAGCAGCAGTCGGAGTCCTCCAGTCAGAGGATCCCTCGGGGACTTCATACAGGCTCAGAGGTTGTGGTCTGACAAATTGACATCCATCCAAACACGTTTTCTGTCCATGTCATCTACCCACAAAAGACAGGCCTTTGCCGTCTTAGCCAAATGCACGTGCATCATGTCTCTGTCTTTGGCAGCTGGAAGTAAGACAGCAAAACCGGCAGGAATTTCTTTTTTCTTCTTCACAGTCCCTCAGTAGAATATTCATCTTACTGTGTGTGTTAGCAACCTCAGCATGTTTTTTTTTTTTAAATTTCCTTATTAAATTGAAAACTTTCACTTTTTTACTTAAAACACCTTATACCTTCTCTGGACATTTCCAGACTAACAGCATCACTGCTCTGCTCTTGTTCTTTGGGGCCACAACTAAATAAAATAAGGGTCACTTGAAGATACGCCTGAGGTCCCATAGCAGTGGACTGATAACAGTTGACAGCGGCCAGGAGATGAATGGGAGCAAAGCACGTGCTGCTGCTGGATACGTGGACACAGGGAGGATCACGTCCCGGGAAGGACAGCGAAAGACCCATCACACTGCTCAAATCAGCACACACTTTCAACCTACCAGTTGTTTATTTTTCACTAATACTTTGGCCCACATTTGACCACAGGTAACTGGAACTACAGAGAACAAAGCTGCCGATAGGTGGGCTCCTGTAGGGTCTGCAGGTCTGAAAGAAGTGAAGGAAGGGGGTTATCACCCCTGCAGACAGAAGCCCTACAGGTCAGATGTCCAAAGACCCGGAACACAGTTCGCTCTCCCAGTGCACTTGTTAGCGGGACGCACAGCAGCTTTAAAATCCGCTTGGAAACAGGAGCTGAAGTAAAGCCTAGCTCTCGCTGGTGTGGCAAGGGGCCACATATGGCAGAGCCGGAGCCAGAGGGGGCTTACTGTTTGCACTGCATGTGGCTTTCCTTGCTCGATGAACACAGTCGCTAGCCCCCTCAGTGACAAGTGGACTTATTAAGCATTTTGTGGGGCAGTCGAGCCAAAGAGCTACTATAAAATTGAAAAATGGAACCAGCTAGGTAGAAGGAAGTCTGAGTAGGACGGCTTAGCTTGCTGGTGCGTTGACAATCACAGAAAGCTTATTGTACTCATAAAGGAAAACTGCAGGATCTCTTAGCTGCCTGGCTGTGTATGACGCTCATGAAGTTACCATGTGCTCTGTGTGCATACGTCTGTTTAAAAATATTTTGTCAGTCATTATAAGAAGTTTTAAATGGCAATAAGATTTTGAGTTAGAAAATCAGTGAAATCAGGGGAAACTGAGATAGGAGTGAGTAGAAAGGAAATCTTGCAACAAAAACTAGTATTTAGCAGAATTTGAAGGGGGAGGCACAAGCAAATACGTTGTTCCTATTCAAATAAGATGGGAAACCAAGCTGTGTCACCTTGGAAACTTGAGAATCAAAGGATGATTTTTCTTTTCGTCCCTGTCTCTTCTCTGAAATGAACTTCCAGTACCATCAGCCAGTGTTTTAAGAGTCACTTGCTAGTCTGAGGAGGGAGCCTCCTGGCCGGAAGGTCAACTGTACTACCTCCTCCTAAGAGCCTCTTCTATATTAAAGCCAATCTGCTACCTCATTTTTTTTTAGTAAAACATTGAAAGTCAATGGTACAGTCAGAGTCTGTTCTTCTGTGAGTGCTCCTGAGTTCTTCCCCCCTGGCAGTCCCTGTCTCCCTGACGCTGCATTTGCCTGCATCCTCTCCTGCCCCCAGAACATTCAGAAGATCCATCACTAAGTTATTGCTTCTTGAATGGGTAATATTTGTACTTGGTGCTGAATTTAGAGGTTTGGAGGGGTGTGTAGTAAAACCTGAGTCCCTCCCCAGGCCCATCCCTCAGGCCTCTGTTCCAGGCCCATCCCTCAGGCCTCTGTTCCATCCGGTCATTTTCAAGGGCTGCCACATAAAGAAAGCACTTCATGCTCACAGAAAGCTTCAGGATGGATTCTGTAAGTGCAGTGAGTGGTCAGTGGGAGCATGCATTCTAGAAAATGCCAAAATTTTCTATAAAACCCATGCCCATATACTACCCGCCATTGACTAAGAAGGCCTCTGTTCTGCACGTTGTACTGGGGAGCTTCCTTATCCACAAAAATGGTGTTGAACACTAAAAGGGATGTGAGCATATTTTCATATTTTTAGAGCCATTTTTCCTGCAAACACTTGGTTGAATCTTAATCATGTACCCCTTTTCTCCTAGCTGTGACTGTGTGGGTATGTGTATGAAATAAGCTTTTTTATTACTATTGCAAAATGTTGGGGGGGGGTTCCAAGTTATTTTTTTGCCTTTGGACTTCCTTAGAGCACTATTTATGACTTTTTATATGTTTTGTATCCAAATATATCAGTCAGATATATCAAATATATCATTTGTTGCTTCAAATTTTGTGCCACACTTAAAAGGACTCTGCTTCCAAAAGGAATTTACCACAGTTTCTTCTGGTGCCCTTTCTTTTCGCCCTCCTCCTTTCTTTCTCCTTCCTTCCTTCCTTCCTTCCTTCCTTCCTTCTTGCCTGCCTGCCTGCCTGCCTGCCTGCCTGCCTGCCTGCCTGCCTGCCTTCCTTCCTTCCTTCCTTCCTTCCTTCCTTCCTTCCTTCCTTCCTTCCTCATATTTGGAATTGGGCCCAAGGCCTTTACACCAACCTAATCCTGCCTCCTAATTTTTTATTTTGACCCAGAGTCTTGCAAAGTTGCCTAGGCTGGCCTGGTCCTGAAATCCTCCTCTCTCAGCCTCCCAAAGTGTCTCCTGGTACTTTTATTGCTTCATTTTTAAATTTTAAGTCCTGCTCCATTTGGGATTGGCATCTGTGGATGAGGTGGGATCTAACTTGCTCTGGCATAATTGCCTACCCACTTGTCTCTGCATTGCTAATTGAATATCCCGTCTTTTCCTTACTGATTAGAAATTGCACCCTTATTGTACAGCAAGATCCCTTAGATTACTTGTGCTGTTCCTGCAGTCTGTGTTCCACATCATTTTCATCCCTGTAGCTTTACATGCCAGCCTCTGCAATCTAAATGGCCACAAATTCCCACGTAAGGCTCTTCCTTTGCCACAAAACGCCAGCTACTCTTGCTTATTTTACAAATGTACTTCTTCTTCTCTTTAACAGATGAACACTTTTTCTGATATAAAAAAAGTTCCCACTGATTAATTTTGAGATTTCATTAACTTTGTGGCCTAACTTTTAGTTTTCATTTTATTAATATTAACATGATAGTTTTTCCATACTCAAAATATTGCCTGCATTTCAATAGCATGTTAAGTGTTCCCTTGTAGAAATTGCACCTTCTTACAATGCTAATTCCTCAGCATTTCATCATTTTTGTTGCCACTGTAAGTGGAATAGATTCTCCTTTGACATCATTGGCTGGGTCTGCTTGTATGTAAAGGCTATCAATTTCTACACATTAATTTTGATCCTGCTGCTGTGCTCATATTTTTACTTTTCCATATAATTATTTGGGGTCTTCTGCAAGTAAGCATACCATCTGCAGGGAGATGTCATTTCACCTTTCCAAAGCTGCTTACTTTCATTTGTCCTGTCTCAGGGTTGTCTGACCTGAGGCCCATAGTTGGTCGATTGGTTGGTTGGCTTGGCTTAGCTTTTGCCCCATTTTTCTTTAATGTTATAGTTTTAAACACTTAAATGAAATTTTATTACTTATATGCATTATATGCACTAACTGTGTTGGAGCCAAAAAAAACTCAGGCTGGCCTTAACTGAGACATCTTGAAGACTTTCAGGCAGCCAGCCTAAGCAGTCTGGCAGGAAGGACCACGGGGCCTGAGGCTTCCTGAGGACCTAGGGGAACCGCTCCCTTCACCTTGCCTTGTTTGTTTTGGGCTTGTTTCATCTGGTTTTTCTCCTTTTGTGGAAGGGTGTCACAGTAGCTCACTTCTCAGTTCCTGTGGGCCTAGAGCACAGTGGGGTGGAGCTGGTCAGAGGGTGTGATAGTACCTGCTCTATTGGTGTCCTTACAAACCAGCGATTCTGTTTAATGGCTGAGGAGGGGGGATGGTTAAGTTATAGAAGTTTGAAATCACCCAGTTTAAAACAGATTACATACTGTTTTAATACTGAGCATGTTCCTGTAGTCTCCTTATATGAAAATTGCTAATCTTGTGAGGGAGCAAATTAACTTTTTCCTTTTCTCCTGTATTTATTAATTTAGCAGAGACCCCAGTATCCTAAAGCTGCTCAGCCTGTCAGGATAAATATTAGCTGTTACGCTGACGAATGAGCACACAGGGTATTTGGGGTTCCTGGTTGAGAGAATATTAATAATCTTAGTTTTATAGTTAAATTTGGCATAGGGTGAGGAAGATTAATGTAAGAACTTATAAATTTGATCATAACTCAGAAACCAATTTGTTGTGCAACTCTTGGCAAATCACTTAACCTCTGTATTCTCACTTTCTAAGCATAAATTATTAAATATCTAGTATTCAATTAATATAAGTATTTGTTTACATTAACTATTCAGCTCCTCATACCTGTAATCAGATTGTACTGTCCTCTCTACACAGCGCCACGCGCTGGCCCAGTGCCCACTGTGGTTGTGTTGTATATGCGGAAGCTGAGCCGGTTTTCATGACTTGCATGCACCTTCAGCAGGCAGAGGAGCGGCTGAGGGGCAGCAACCCACGGCTGCGTGTTCTCGGTCAGCTCACCCTAAATCTCCCTGCTCTCTGTGTACCACTTCCCACATGGTTGGTAAGGATTGACTCTGCCCTCTTGCTGATGTCCGTGTGAATCGGAAACGTTAGATAATGTAAATACAAAGAGACTTTTCAGGAGTAAGACATTGGCGTTGTCAGTATTATGAAGGTTTGCAAATTATTTTAACTGAAGAAAGTAAACCCCATTCGAAATAATAGTCACAAGCAACACTGACCAACATGTCCTTTGAAGTCCATACACAGCCTTTTCCTCCAGTGATCTCACACAGGGGATGGTCTCCGATTGTGAGGTCTCGTGCATGTGCCTCTCTGAGGCTGGAAGAGCCTCGCCGCCAAGCATCATGGGGAGGAGAAGTCACAGCAGGATGAAACTGTGGCTGACTGGGCTTCTTACCCACGTGCAGCTGACATCATTCAGGTTGCACTGTTTAGCCAAGTCACCCTACCAGCCACCAGGGAGGTGAGAAGCAAAATACTTCCAGCGCTTTAAAATACAGAGTAGAGGTCCTGGGAGAATTGGGATGGGAAGTACACAGCGAATGTGTAGAAGGAAGAGGCTGAACATTTTGATAGGGAGGAAGTGGGGCAGGAGCGTGCCCAGTGGGCTGATGGGACGCCGACAGCACAGAAAGGCGAGACCAGGCCCAAGGCTGGCGACTCGTTCCGAAAAGGCCAAGTGGGAACGAGGGCCTGTGGGTTGCCCACCTGGATCCTCAGAGAAGAGATAAATGAAGCCCAGAAAGTGCAGCCTGAAATATTCGTGCCTGTGGCATTCACCTGGGAGATCAGTACCGCAGCTAGGCGGTGATGCTCAGGCTTGCCGGCTCTGGAGTGTCCCTGCTCCAGGACTCTGTCAGTCTTATTTTATTTTATCAAAACCAGAATCCTGGTTTTCCCATGCCCTCTGCAAAACTGTAGCTTTGGTCAGGCATGTGGAGGGATCTAAAGTACGACCACCCTGAGGAAAAGCGGCGGCACTGACAGCAATCGTGAGTCAGGAGGGGACAGGAAAAGGAGCTGCTCATAAGAGAGGGATAGAAATTATTTTTAAACATCCTCTGTGATTATTTAGCTAAATGTAGGAGGTGTAGCGAACTTTATTTTCAAGTATGTGACTTTTTCACAACCATAAATGGCACACCAGACTGTGCAGTACTTCTAATCAGCCACCATATCTTGTAAAACCAAGAGCCAAAATGAATATGAGCATTTAAAAAATGTCCATTGAAATATCCATTAGTAGTTGCAAAAAAGAATCACTGAAAGTGGCAGTCTGCTGCTGAGTTTATCCTGGCCTCTTAAATTTTAAATATTATCGAGGGAAAGAATGGAAAATACAATATTTAGTTTTATTTCTTAGCTTAGAAAAATTAATGTGCCCAGCACTGGCAAACTGGCAGAGGTGCTACTTGGGCAGCACTTTCTTTCCGATAACGCACGTCAGAAGGGAGAACGTGGGCGGGTTGTGTATTCTGCGGGCTTCAGTGACTGTGATTTAGCAGAACAATATCCTGGAATATATTAGGGAACAACAGTGACAGGTTCATTTTGTATTCCATGCCCTGAAAAGCCATTTATGTAAATGCAAGGCTGTATTTGTAACATAAGCATAGCTGGAAAGCAGGAACCTCGAGTCACTGTCTGGGAAGATATGGTCGGAGGGGAGATGTGGAAGCTCCGCTGGTGTTGTAATGATTGACTCTTCCCGAGAAGCATTCACGGGAAGGCCCCACTGTAGTGCTTCAGTAGATGGCCACCGCACTTCCAAGTGCACAGCTGTGGGGTGGTTTAAATATTGCACAAGGAGGCTGTCCGCCTGGAAGTAAGGAAGAACTTCGGCAGGGTCGGAAAAAGTTGCCGATTTTATATTAGTCATAAGCTGAGGATTCATCTGTGGAAAGCTGTGGTATCACAGGATGATTCTCTATTAAGAAAACATTGATTTATAGGCAAGTTTGGGGAACTACACTTATTTTTAATCTTAATGTGACTTTTTCCAATGTACGAGTTGTGGTAAGAACAAGCTAAAGAGGTAGATTGTTAGAACTAGAAAAGCAAAACTTGTGGAAAAAAAGTAACGGGGTGGGGGCGTGGCTCGGTGAAGGTGCTCGCTTAGCAAGGGCAAGGCACTGGGTTCAGTTCCCCAGCACCCCACATGGGGGGTGCACGCCTGTAATTGCAGCACTCGGGAGGCTGGGGCAGGAGGATTGCCATGTGTCAAGGCCAGCCTGGGAGATACATAGTGAGTTCAGGACCAGCCTAGACTAGAGTGAGACCCTGTCTCCAAAAAAAAAAAAAAAAAAAGACTTAACAGTCACATATTTGTATAGACGCTGCGTTGCATAAGGTGCTGCACTGGGCTCACATCACCAAAGCCTCTGGCCTGCGCCCCTCGGGCAGAGTGCTGGGCTGCTTCCACTCGTCTTTGCTGGCCCCAGGTTCCAGCCTCCAGCAGTGCGTTACCCAGAGCCTGGAGACCACGAGGGTGACTGGAGAGCTGCGGCTGGCCTGGGCACGCCGTCCACTGTGGTTACCCTTGCCCAGGAATGTGAGTCTCTGTCAATGTTACTTTAAGTTCTTCCCAGCTCTTTTAAGAGTTTACGCTTCCTGCGACCCCCTTCCCTTACCTGTTTCCGGGTGTCTGACTTGGTGCTCAGCAACGAAGTGGCACTTACTGTGGTCACCTGTTGTGTTACTACTGATTCATTTTCTAAGAAGCTAAATCCTTTCACAGGAAACTGGCCCATTTTTTCCCATATTCTCCTCTGGTTCTTTCTCCATTCTGTCAAAAGAGAAGCTGACTCACTTTCTGTTGATGTTCATTCTCTTTCCCTCTGAGGTTTAAGGGTTAGGAGACAGAGATTCTTTCATCTTTCTCATATCTTGATTCAGTGAACTCAGATGCAAAGATCGCATGCCCCTGTTCTCATCTTTCCAGTTCTCTTGTCATCCCCAAAGCTAATGAGAGCAGCGGTCCCAGTAGATTGTTCCCACAGAAGTCAGCATGTCTAGACACGCAAATGATTTCTTCTCAGCCCTTAGTGTAGCCACAGCTTGGCTGGGAACGAACAGGAGCCAGAGCCCAGGGAATGACCTCACCTGTACTGAGCCCTGACCACCTGCAGGGTGTTGCCCTAAGGGTGCTGATGCATTTGCTCCCTTCCCAGGGCTAGATTGCAAGGGCAGAGAAAGCCACACCCAAGCCGGGTGACTGTTGGCAGGGTAACTGCACCCCTGTCTTCACAGGGAAGGCAGGGGCAGTGGTCAGGACCTTTAGCACCACCGAAACAGGAAGGAAGGAAGTATTTTGAGATCTATCAGCTCTGGGTTTGACTCCTGGCTACCTTGCAGCCAGGTGACTCTAAGCCAAATCATTTATATTCTTTGCATATTAATTATAGTTAAACAATTAAAATTTCTACCTTCTAGGTTGTTATGGGATTTGTGGTAGTATGTATACAGCAAGTAGCATAGTGCCTGGACATATTAGTGCCTGGATGTATTAGGAAGCTATACAGGTCTGGTTTGTTTTTGGTTAGAGACAGAAGTCTAGTTTCCCAGGCTGGACGCTAATTCCTGAACTCGTGGGATCCTTCTGCCTCAGCCTTCCAAGTGTTGGGGAGGCATGCTCTTAGTCTGGGGGCGTACCCAGTGGGTGCTGGGAGTCTGCAGTAACTGACTGGGGTGACTGCCAGTTCAGAACCTTCTACTCTTTTCTATCAAGACTTAGCCTTTCAATGTGCACAGAGAGCTCAGTGTGGGGCTTGGCCCTCAGGCCCTCCCCAGTACCAGCCTGTGTGCTGGTGCTTGTCATGTTGTATGTCAGAGTCACTTTCCATTGACCACCTTTTTCTGCAGGATGTGTGCTGTACTTCCACCCCAAAGAAACTGTAGTTATGAAATTCTGGGAAAAAGCTAGACGATATCTGTTTTGCACTGAGGTCGGAGTCACTGTCCTGTGGACGGCACTCATGGGTCTTCACCCAGCTGCCTCCTTGTGTATCCCCAAGACACCCCAAGAGGAGACTGCTCAACCATCATCCTGGCCTCCCTCCACCACCATTCTTTTTCCACTTACTAACATCCTGGGTGTCCTATAAATGTTGGCTTTGAACCTTTAAAGGACATAAGAAAACCCAGGACATCTGGAAAGTCCTGTTCCCAACATCTGCTGCCCCCGAGCTTCTGAGTGAGTGGGGCAGGGACGGAGTTAGGGTTAAGGGCAGGGCATGCTCTAGAAGCCCCCTGGTGCACTCAGGCAGATGGCACACCCATGGCCTCCCCTTTCCAGTGCTCAGCTTTCCCCATTCTGACAGGTGGGGTCCACTGCTCCCTTCCTCATGCCACTACTGTCCACACACTGTGTGGCCTGAGGGGCTGGTACCCAGGGCCCGTCCTGTGCGAGACCTGCGGCACCTGGGGGCGGGGCTGTGCTGTCCTCAGTTCTGTGTTCCTGCCCTTAATTCAGTGCCTAGCACAATTCAGAAAATGTGTGCCGAATAAACAGTAGTGTTTGGTGACATAACATGTATTTATAATTTAAAATTACAGTGTAAAACCTCGAAAAGTAAATAAAGTTCCACAGCTGCTGCTCTGTGACTCAGTGCTGGCACTGAACAGAGACGGTTCTCCTCCTCGGGAGCTGCTGGGCCGCATCTCACATGGTCCCTCCTGAGAAGGGCTTCTGGTCACCAGCAGGCCCAGGCGGTTTCACTTAAATTGCGTCTGAGTCTTCGCACTTGCTTCTTTCTGTGTCGGATTTTGCGGCAGTATTCGGGGAGAAGAGATGCCCAGCTCTGCCACAGGCTGGCAGGGCTCAGCGTCACTTTCTTCCATCCTTTTGCCAAATGTCTGTAATGAGCAGAATTGGATCCTGCTGGTGTCCACGTACCCCAGGAAACCTTGCCCTCAGGCTCGAGAGCACAGGGGCCTCTGCCACAGCTCAGATGGGCCCTGCACCCCACATTCCCCACAGCCCTGCTGCTCTCCAGCCCCCGCAACCTGCCCCTTTCCACGGGGCACCCTCTGCTACACTGCCTTGCCTCGCCCTGTTTAACTCCCTCTGCTATGGCTCCTGGCTAAGCCAACGGTACAGCAGGGAGTTGTCCTAGCCCAACAAAGTGAGCTTAGTCCCCCGTGCCGCCGTTGCAGCCCTAAGGAGCCGGAGTGAAGCTGTCTCTTCACTTGCTGGCAACTGCCACTGCTTGCTGCCAGGTTCGTGCCAGCAGGAACTGGGTCACAGCCACCCTTCTCTCCTGTCACACCTCTTGTTCCTGGCCAGTAGTAAATATTCAGTGAATAGTTGTTGAATGACATCAGAGGGCAAGAAGTCCTATCCAGAAGCAGTGACATAAGCCTCGCTGTTCCACTGCCCCTGAGGAAACCACGGTGGTGTCTGCTCAGCTCAGGGCTTCTGGCTGAACCATGTGTCTCCATCCTTGGCCTTCGTGAGCCACAAAAGGATTGTCCACGTGAAAAGTACTTGAGTGACAGGCACTGCACTAGTGCCAGTGGAGCAGTCAAAGGACCAAAGCCACGGCCTCTACCTGTAAATCATTTTCAAAGAACCTAAAGCCATCATTCCACAGGTAAGACTGTGCATAAGAAAGGAGAAAAGATAACACACATATACGACTTGATCCCGAGGAGTAGCCACAGTGTCCCCAGGACAAGTCCAAACTTCCAGCTCCCCCCAAGGCTCCTCCATGTGACCCCTTCCAGAGGCTCCTGCTGTGTCCCTGTACCTGCCACACGCTTCCCAAACGCTTGCCACGTCAGTGTTCCTGCCACAGGCCTCTTTCTCTTCCGTGGCCTCCCCTTCCACCACCTGGAGCCAGGGGCCAGGTAAACAGTGATGACTTGCCAACAGCATCCTGTTGGTTCTGCCCATTGATGCTTCTTTTTGTCTGCTTCTCCCCGTTCCTCTGGAACTTCCTGAGTCTGGGCCTGTGTTTGCTCATCTGATGGCCCCAGGGGTCACTTGGGTTGTTCTTCCTGTTTCTCCATTGTCCTCTCTAACCTCCTTCCATGCTGCAGGCTAAAGTGACATTTCTTTGTCACTTCGGTAGATACAATCATGTTATGTTTCTGCTTGGAAAGTTTGCTCTATGAAGTCCCCCCTGTTGTTCTTAAACTAAAGTCAAGTTTTTGTATCAAAACCTTTCATGTCTGTCCCATCTTAACCTCCTTCTGCACCCCTGGCCGGCTCTTCCCCTCCCTTTTCTCTGCCATTTTCCCCTTGGGGTCCTTACCCCACTGTGTCAATGAATTGCTTGTGCAATTGTGTGCTCGATGATATTTTGCTTGGACATGAGTGGATAAGTGTAGGGCTAGATGGACAAGCAGATGGACGGATAGGCAGATACATGGATTCAATGAGACGGTAGCTTCTCTAGAAAGAAATTTTCTTTATAAAAGAAGGAACGTGCTGGAGAAGGCAGCAGTGGTATTTGAAATCATCAGGTGGAGAAGGGTCACAAAGCATTCTCTTCAAGTTCGTGTCAGCGCTGGACAAGCACCTTTATGCGGCAGCTTTGCCAAGCTACGAGCCCCGTATGAAGCAGAAGGAGAAGTAAGGACTGAGTTTCATTTGACAAAGAGGACATCAAGAGTAAGGAAGTCTCAAGCTAAAGATCACACATGGCATTTGATCTTGGCCTACAAGAGAAGTTTCCTTAGTGCCGGTGGTCTGGCCTGTGCAAAGGAATCACCTGGCCTTCCTGACCGAGAACTGAGCAGCTGCCTCTACCAGGAAAGCCTTGGGAAAAGACAAACTAGTCAACAAAGCTAATTTTGAGAAAAGACTATTAGTGAGCTTTCCTATTGCTGGCTGGGCAACATACCCAACTCCCCCAACTTAGAGGGGGAGAGGCTTAATTTGGTTTATGTTTTAGGGGAATTCAGTTCATGGCCACCTGCCACCAAAGTGGGAACACCATGGCAGAAGGACAGGTCAAAGCAAAGCTGCAGCCAGAAAGCAGCAGGGCAGAGTGCCAGAGGAGGGGACAAGGGACCAAGAACAGACCCCAAGCCACATCTCCACGGCCACCAGGCACACCCGCTGAGTACTCCAGTAACTCTCCAGCGGCTCACAAGACAGTCGGCTTGGCACAGTCGAGCTTTGCCGTCATAAGGACACGTAGTATCCCAGGCCCCATTATCCGGTCATTTGGTAAACATTAGACATAGCACATGCCAGGCACTGAGAACAGTGGAGGCTCAGAGAGGAAGACCGATCAAGGCCATGCAAGGTCAGACCAAGTTAGAGCGGCAGGGCAGCCTCGGGGAGACAGGCCCGGTGGCACCTCTGAAACACATGGCAGGGACATTTGACTCCTCCAAGGGGTCTGAGGACATACTGAGGGACCACAGGGCGAGGGTCGGGTGGGGCCACCCAGCACACAGTTACAGCACAAAGGTGCATGGCCCCTGAGCTTGGCAATTTCTTGGAAGTTGAAAATCAGAAGAGCATAGATCCTCAACATGGTGGAAAGTTGGAGGACACAAAATATTTCACTTCAAGTTTTTTATACTTTCTGTTCAGAGTGAGCATGGGACTGGCCCGCCAACCAGTTATACTCTGATAGCTGCAACGTGAGGGAAAAGTAAGGCAGAGCAGGAAAGAGGGAGGAGAGGGGCCTGGCCCAGAGGAGGCCGGCGGCTCCCCCGTGACCCTGCTCTCTACGACGCACCCACCTCCACTGTGCATGCCCGAGTCCTCGGTGAAGTCAGCCCAAGGCAGAACCCTTGTCTTGCTCTCAGCAGGGGACCTGCACGTAGAACCCATATGGTTGCCAGGGTGGTTTCCCCTTAGGGGAGTGAGAGGGACCAGGACAGTGGCTTGGAGGCAGAGCAGAAGAACAACCTTGCCTGAGAGCAAAGGCTCAGACCCATGAGAAACCGCATGAGTTCCCACAGGTTCTTGGGAGTCTGTGGGGAAAATGCCAGGAGTGTGCTGCCCTCCTACCAGAAACTGCTTCACGGGACTTTACCGCCAAGCCAGAAGGACGTGGCCAATCCTGCTGAAGGCTGTGAAATGTGTTTTCCCCCCGACTCAAGCACTTTAGCCTCAAAGTCTCCTGTTAGTAGCGTTAGGAGGGAAGAAGCTTAACCCAACCCTGAAGTTTGGAGGTGCTTAGATGGAGTTAGTGCATTAGGATGAAGTCCATGACTGAATACTGGTGGCTTTATAAAGACAGAGAGAGACTGAGAGAGGTGATATAACCCAGGGGAACCCTACCATATCGGTGCTCTGGGACTGGGGCGGCCAGCCTCCAAAACTGAACAAAGGAACATCTTTTTTATATATAAAGTAGCTGTCCTCAGGTACTCTGTTAGAGGGACAAGAAGCTAAGACCTTGACATTAAAATGGGCTGGTTATGTATGCTTTCAAAACTTATTTTCTAATAAAATAAAGGGAACGCAGGACTGGACTCTCACACCTCTGCACCCTTTTGCAAGTAACTGAATGACTTAGTGAGACTGTGTATCAAAATTTAAAATCAATGATCAGTGAGCATTTTGTAAAAATAAAATAAAAATTTAAAAAGGAAAAAAAGAAACATTTTCTGAACAGGGATTTGAAACCTGCAGTTCTTTATCACATATGTGGCAACTTGCCTTCGTTTCCTAGATGTTTAATATTTCTTTTTAATCTTTCTTTTATCTGCAAGGGAATATAAATTTCAACTTCCCACTGCAATTATGGTGTCACTTGCAGAAACTCCTCAAGACAGCCGTTCCGGGTTCTCCCTTGTCACTGCTCTGTGACCTCAGGCCATGTTTCCTACTGCCCCGGCTGGTGCCTCTGTGGGTGGGTGTTCGTGGCATCACACGGCCACATGGGATCTCAACTCCCACCCTCCCACCCGAGTGCCCACCGCTGTCCTTCCACTCAACTCCAGCAGCCCACATAACAGGGTATTTAGAACCTGATTTACATGCACTTCAGGCCACAGAACCAGACACCTGGTGGGGATGCCTGCATGCTGGCTTCCCGGGCTGTCACTGAGTGACTTTTCAAGTGGAGTTCAGTGTTGGTCTTGTCACTTCTTGCCTGGCTTTGCCCTGATTCTTACTTAATTCAGTGTGGTGGGGCCGCTGGGGCACCTCTGAAGGGAAGATCTCAGGTTTCACGCCATGTGAAACATTTTTCCTTTTGTTATAGTTTTATTTTACCTTAAAATAAAACCTCAGAATTCTTCAGGGAAAAAGATGTTATATTATGTAAATAAAAGGAGACAGATGGGTTAAAGAGGGGGAAGACTATTTCCGTTTTAGCTCAGCTTTGGAAATCTAGGCCAGCACTGATAAAAACTGAAGAAACACAGATTGAAGGCAGATCTGTCTTAGGAGAGAAATGTCACAGTGCTCAGACTCAAAACCCTCCACTGTGATGGGGACACTGACACGCTGCTCCGACAGGCTGCTTTCCAGTCCAGCTGACTCATGTTGGATTTTTATTTTTTAATAATCTGAGTTATCACGTATCAAAATGAGTCACGGGCTTTTTACATGAATTTGGAGGACATTTCAAGGGCACAAAACACTCTGTCGGAGCAGCTGTACCCTACATATCCATCCTGTCCTTCTGAGTAGATCAGCAACATTCTAACATCCAAACTCCTTGCTGTGACATTTTCATTAGCGCTTCTTATTCCATGCTCTGGGTTTTAAATTTTAATGCCTGTCTTATCGAGAAAGAAAAAGGAAAGATTTATTAATCAGAAATGTATTTCTAGTTGCCATCTTCAAAAGTTAAAACCCTCACCTAGTCCCAACTAGAACTCAGAGTAGTCACAGGAACCGTGAGATGGTGGCAGCCAACGTCAGCTCTAGCGAGATGAAAATAAGGTGGGAAATGTGGGGCTCAAGTGTGTTTGTTGGCTTCTGGGTAAGAAGTTACTAGTGAGCTGTGATTCTCAGTCCACAGCTGACTCACTGAAGAGAAAGTGAGCAACTCCGTGCTTGCTCTCAGTACAGACCAAAGAGAATACAACTAACCTGAGTAGATTGAAGCTTTTGTGATCAAGGATGTGCTGGTCTTTGCCTGTGTGCACCTCCATTGTCCCTCAGCCCTTGACTTGGGCATGTACTTTGGAAGCTCAGCACATTTCCTGCCACACCTGTGTTTCGGAGCTGCCCTGAACTTGTGCTGATAGGCCATCGTTAACATTTGCCGAGCACAGAAAGACAGTCCTATCAACCCACTAGGAGCTATTGAGACTGGACTAAGGTCCTTCCTAAAGGAGGTCTTCAGAAATAGGAGAGGCTGTCCTTCTCTGAGATAGTTTATGTCTATCCATGAGACATCACAGGGAGCCTGATACTTGGGCTTAATAAACTTAAGGTTTTATAGACAAAAGAGAAAGGCCAGACTGTAGCAAACAATGCCCATTTTGTAGATGTATATAAAATCCAAACCGTGCCTCTCATGGGCTGTATGTCATTTCCTTCCAAGTTGATGTGTTACCCCAAGGTGATGGTATTAGGAGATGGAGGGTCTTTGGGGGTGACCTGTAGGCACAGGCATTGGGGTGGGTCCCCATGATGGGATTAGTGCTCATATAAAAGGACAACAGACACAGGGCCTTTTTTTCTCTTCAAGTGTACATACCTGAGAAACTGGTTCAGGGTGTCAGACAACCTTCCACAAGGTCTCTCCTTCCCCACTGGGATCTATTCCCCAGGGCACCTCTCACACCTTCCCAGGGGTCCCTCCTACAGGAAGTCCCTCCTATCGGACTAGGGGAGGGAAGGACAGCCATCTTCCACACAGGAGGAGGCAAGTCTGTCATCATCTTGACATTGGAATTCTCAGCCTCCAGAATATGAGGAATAAATTGTTATCTAATCCACCCTGTAGTCTCTGGCATGTAGTTTATAACTGTGACACTTGGAAAAGTATCTGTCGCAGCTTGTGCCTTTTCATGGTGGAGAAGCCTGTATCCATCACTGGTCAGATATGGATTGACCCAACTGAGCTGCCACGTGCCCCCGAGCAGCAGGTGCCTAACCTATGTCTCGGCCTTGTGCAGCCAGTGAGTAGGGCATGGAACCACTTAGCAGAACCTGGAGAAAGGTCCCCTGCTTGGGGCGGATGTGATACATTCGTGGCCTCAGGCGGCAAGATGCCTGTCACCACTCACTATCGAGACCCAAGAAGATCCTATTTGCTTCTGGTTTCTTCTTAATAAGACATGAAGTAGCAGGAGGACTGTAAGTTACAGACACTCTGGTAAAGGAAGACAGAAGACATAGCTAGTAGCATTCTCTTTTGCACTTAGAACTTAATTTTTAAGTAGATAATAGAGTATATCTGCATGGCATGAAAAAATATATATGAAAGGTTCCCAGTGAAAGCTTTCCTTCTGTTCCTTTCTTGCATTCACACGTTCCCCAGCTCCTACCCACTGGTAGTGGTCTCAGAGGCCCCTCGAGAGCGTCTTAGTATAAAAGCAAGAGAACAGAGTGGACTTCCTTATCCTCGCCTCTTTTCTTAATCCAATAAATAGTATTATGCCATACATATTGTTCTCATTAGTTATTTATGTGAAAATACATCCTGGTGATTTTATCCCATTTTTATGAAGCGCATCTGTCTTCAGTGCCCTAAGTGTAAGCTACAGCTGCATGCTGGGGTTCCACTGGGTGGCTGCCCACCCATGTGATGTCACTCCTTGGCTGCCAACACTCTGGTGCTTGGTGCAAGGACGGAGAACTGTGTACATGACATTTCACACCCGTATATGAAGATAAATTCCCGAGATTGGGATGGTTGAATGAAACAGAAAATGAACATATAGGTTCCTTTAATGTCAAATTTCCTAGCGTACACAGTATGCGGATTTACATTCTTGCAGCAATTTTCGAGAATGTCCACTATTGCATTCCAGTGAAGCATGTTGTCAGACACTGGAAGATGTTGCCAATGTGATCATTGAAAAGTACTATCTTGGTTTAATTTTAGTTTGTATTTTTTGTTGAAAATGAGATCTTTTATTATGAGTGACATGTTTCTTGTGAGCAGCGGTTTCATGTATTCAAGAGTCATTTGTGGTTTTTATGTGAACTTGCAGTGTTTCTGTTACGACACTGGACTTTTTCTTACCACTTTCTAAGACCTCCTTATCTGCCTCTGCTAGGAAGCTAGCCCTTTCCCCGTAAGTTGAACTACAAAAGGATTTTTTCCCATTTTGTTTGGCTTTTGACTTTGCTTATAGGTATTGCGCTCGGTCGATCAGCTTGGATTTGCCTTGCTATTATTTATCAATTTATTATTTCCTCTGGATTTAATAATATCAGTTAGAAAGGCTTTTCCCATGCCAGGACAGGATCTTTCTGGGTTTCCTTCTGGTGTTTTGATGGGTTATATTGTTGACATTAAATCATACATCCACTTGAAATTTATCCTCCTATGTCATATCAGTTCTGAGCTCAGTTTGATTGGATTTTGTTTTCTGCTGAGAAGCCTACTCAGTTGGTTCAATGCTGTTTTACATCACTCCTCCCTAGTCTGAGGTGCCCAGTATAGATGTTGTGTCTGGCAGTCCATCCTACTTTGTTACTGTCCTTGTTTGTTTGTTATTTTACCCATACGAGCCTCAGAATGAGCTTGTTGGGTCCTTTTGCGAGGATCATAGTGAAGGTATTAAAGTGACTTAGAAGCAAGACCTTCTTGATGTAAATTGCTGTAGTCTTCTTTTGGTTCCCTCAGTAGTGTTTTAAGGTTTTTACATACAAGTCTATTCGTGTCTTTCTAGACATTTATGGATGTATGTGGGCGGCTTTGTTTCATCATTTACCTTATCTTTGTATATAAGGGCTTATGACATCATTATTTTAATGTTCTACTTTGCTACTTTACTGTTAGTACTCTCCAGGAATTTTTCAGTTGATCTGAGGGCTTTTCTGGGTGAACGGTCACGCCATCTGCAGTAGCGATAGTGCTCGTCTCTCCTTTCCAGACATTTTCTCCCCCACATTCTTATACTGTCTAATTGTGTTGCATGGTCCCAGTGGGACATGGATGGCCATAATACATGATGATATCCCTTCTTGTTTACACCTGTGACATTAGCACTTACACAATAAGCATGAAGCTATCTTTTAAAATTTAAAAATTGAGAAAGAGTATTATTAATGATCTAGAACAGTCAGCTCTTTTATTGACTTTTGTTATTAGTGGTTATTGAAATCTAATAAATACTTAATTTAGTAAATGATTATTGAGCTTCTTGGATTTGTAGATCCATGTCTTTCTCAACTGGGGGAAGCTTCCAGCCACTATTTCCCCAAAATGATCCCTGTGATGCTTCCTTTGCCTTTATTCCTAGTGTGATGTGGTGCCTCTTTGTGTGTATGTGGGCCAGTGGACAGTATCCTCAGGTCCTTTAGGCTCTGTTCATGTTTTTTTCCCTTTTATTTCTTTCTAGTCCTTAGACTCAATCATGTCTTGTCTTCAAGTTTGCTAAATCTTTCATTTGCCTGCTGAAATTTGCTGTTGAATCCCTGAAGAGTTTTTATTTAACGTCAATACGTTTTCATGTTAGCTACATTTTTCAGCCCTATAGGTTTTTGTCTATCTTAAATTTTTTGCTTCCATTTTGTTCCTACATCATTTTTTACATTGTACAAGTCCTTCTTTAGCTTTCAAAATACCTTTAAGATATTTGCTTCCATTTTGATGCTTCCATTTTGTTCCTACATCTTTTTTTATTTTTTTATTTTATTTATTTATTTATTTTTACGTTATACAAATCCTTCTTCAGCTTTCAAAATACCTTTAAGATATTTGCTTTAAAGAAGTCTTAGTCTGGTAAGTCTGCCATCCATTCTTTCCCAAGGGACAGTTTCTGTTGATTAATTTTTTTTTCTTTGAGTGGGACTTTTTATGTTGCTTTGTATGCTATATGATTTGTTTTTGTTGTCAAAAACTGGACATTTGAACCTCATAGTCTTTCTAATAATCAGAGTGTCCTCCTTCCCTGGGGCTTACTACTTCTGTGGTTTTGTTTTCCTGTTTTTTGTTTGTTTGTTTGTTTTTATTTCTCATGGTGCCTTTGTGCTGAGATCAGCACGATTTTTGAATTTAAGGTCTTATGAGGTCTTTTCCTAATTTACATCTTTCCTTGGTCACATGTAGTGACTTTAATTTCCCTTCAATATATGCTTTTGCTTTTAAATATTCTAATTCATGAATGCCTGCCAAGGGAGTAAAGAAAGAAAAATTAAGGAGGAAAACATTTTACAGAACTGTCTCTTTGGATACCCTGGGAGTCACTTCAGCCAGTGACAGCTATGAAGGGTTCTGTGCCTGTTCCTTCACGGTCAGAAGCTGTTCATCAGAGATCAGCACACAGATCCCCAGGATTTGGAGGACAAGCCCCTGTTCAACTTGACTCTTGTGAGTCAGGTGCTAGCCCCATTAAGGGTGTGAGCACATCTACCGTGTGGCTGGAGAGTAGGAAATAAGTTGCATTTAAGAGTTGAACTTGACTAAAATTGATTATAATTTGCCATCATAGCCTTGCCCTAGAAGCTGCATTCCAAAATAGTCACCTCAGCAGATTCTCTTAATGCAGTCCTTGTCTGTGTGGAGAGGGAGCTGCCTGGTGCTTCCTGCCCGCTGTCTTCCCTGATGTCACTTCTATCCCTTTCTTTTGAAAGATTGAGGAGATCAGTGGCTTGCCTGGCTGCCCGGATGAGTGCTGCCCTTCAGTCCCCTATAACATTGCTAAGATATGTCTTGGCACCGAGTCCTCACTCACATAATCTTAAGCTCCATTTATGCAAATAAGGGACATGCCTTGCCTTCCAGGGTCAGACCTCGTGGATATCTGTCAGTCATCACCGGGCCCTTTGTTTCAACCCTTCTCTAAACAATGAGTAGCCAGTCACAGCTGCTTCTGGCCCTTCTTGCGGATACACTAAAATCTCGGACGTATTTGTGCATCCTGAAAATAGAATTCCTGGTTGTTTTTTTCCTTATTTTCTTTGTCGTTAGTTTTTTGTTTGTTTGTTTTTTGTCTCAGTTAGTACATTTTAATTACACAGTGCACTTAGGTTCATTTTGGAAATTGGAGGACTTTTAGGAGAGTGAGGGGAAGTGTTTGTGGCCATTTTCCTCACTGCTTATTAGCATGTTTTAAGGGGCAGCAGCAAAGCCTTTCCTTTCCTTCCATGTGGCAGGTGCGTCTTCGTGAGTGCAGCACACCGTGGGGACCGTAAGCATGCTCGGGCAGAAGGAGACGCAGCCCAGTGAAAGCCGCAGTGACATACACAAGGGGATATAGAACCGGAGCTGCTGTGGCTTCAAACCAAGAAGTTGGGCAGAGGACAACAGGTGGATTCTCCTCAGACTCAAAGACATTTTCGGATGATATTATTGAAGCTGAGCTCTAAATGGTGAGTAAAATTTAACCAAATATGAAGAGGAGAAAGGCAGTTCCTAGTGCACAGAGTCAGCAATCAAGAGCTCAACACTTAAGCAGTGCCGACGTTTCCCGGGCACTGTGGCTGTTGGGCTCCGCTGGCACACAAGATGCAGAGATAGAGAGCCAGTGGGGTGGACTCCGGGAGCCAGGGTCTTGAACCTTGTGCTAAGGAGCGTGTTCTCATCCTGTAATGAGTGGGAGAGGGTGGGGAATCATTTTAATTCGGCAATCGGCTTGTTTGTCATTTTACTTTGTTTTGAATTGAGGAACAGTGGCATGGTCAGATTTGTGGAAGAGGTTGGAAACGGAAGGTCCTGAAGGCAAAGCCCAGGGCACCTGAGTAGGGTGCAGGCAGGGAGAACAGAACGTGGGAGGCAGGTTGACGGTGTTGGCTTTCACTTGCCTGAAACTCTGGGAACAGCAGAGGCTGGGGATCCCCCACTGTTTGCGTTCTGGAAACGAGCCTGTTGGAAAAAAGCACCCTTCCCCAAGTGACTTCCAGGGGTGCCTGGGACAAGGCCACACACACTCCACTTTCCCACAACCGGCCTCATGAGTGTTCGGCTCACTTTTTATTCAGTAGGGACAACCAGCCTTTGGCTAAGCTCCCCTCTTCCCCAGAACCCGAAGTGTGGCCAGTCAGCTTGTGTTAGCACAGAACGCCTGGAGGAAAATAGGCCAGCCTTGCGGTGGAGCATTCTCTGAGCTGTGGAGGGGGCATCTCTGCTGGACCCTGCTACTTCCAGCCCTTGAAAGCACCCTGCCCTACAGTCGGCCTCCCCTGTGGCGCCAGTCCCTTCCCACTTCACAGTCATCCTTTTGGAGAAAGTCTCTCTTTACTTGGTTTTGTTTTGACACTGCCAAATGTTTAGGACACAGCATGGGCCAGTCCTGGTCACTGCTGGGATAAGACCTTGGGCCCAGCAGGGATGGAGGAGTCAAGCTGGGCTGTGAGTGGGAACCAGGAAGCCCACTGAGAGTGTGTCAGGATGTTTCTGCTGCTACTTCTAACAGTGGCTTTAGTGTGGTTTATTTTTCTTTGGGGGAAAGAAGCTAATTTCTCGATTTTAATTTTTGAAAGAAAACACACCGGGTAAAACACTCCTTGTGGTCCTTCGGATGCATCCTGCCGGAGTCAGTCCTCCTCCTTTGAGATTCTCGAATACCAGCACTCCTTGGCGTCGAGACTTGTGATTTTTGCTGTGCTTCCTTGGAGTATCAGTCAATTTTCCTTCACTGTGACAAAATCAGCTTCACAAAAGAAAGGTTTATTTTGGTTGTAGCCCTGTGTGATGGGGTCACCCTGCAGAAGTGCAGGCTCTGTGCTAGGCCCTGTTCAAGGCCCTGAGCCCCCCTGGGGGTGCCCACATTCTGTGACTGCTGCTCTGAGTGTGGCTGTCTCCTGTCCTGAAAAGTAGCCTTCCTGGATATTTTCCCTTCCGGTCAAAGCAAAGCGCCACTGAGTCAGGAGGATGTTAGGGCCGACTTGCTCAGGTGTAGGTTTGGGGGATGGTGACCTGGATGGTTATAGAAGGTCCATAAAGGTTAGTGGACTTGGGCTTTCTTAAGATAATGCTTATTTTATGTGGAAGTTAAAATTGATCAGCTCAAGATCATTTCCGGGAGCAGACTAGGAACTAATGGACAGATGTGTCAAGAGATATTTTTGCTTCGACCTAAGAAAATTCTCAGCTGGCATCCCTGGATGGGGAACCCCCAGCTAGCACCCCTGGACGGGGAACCCCCAGCTAGCACCCCTGGACGGGGAACCCCCGGCTAGCACCCCTGGACAGGGGACCCCCGGCTAGCACCCCTGAATGGGGTACCCCCAGCTAGCATCCCTGGATGGGCTGGACGGGCTGGACGGGGACGGGGTTGTATTCGCCAGTGTCCTGTGACTCTGATGAGTACTAAGAAAATCAACTTAGAAGCTCCTGGACTGGAGGGCAGCTGGATGCACTTGCTTAGCACACCCAAAGCCCTGTGCTCACCACCAATGCCACAGACAGACAGAGGGAGGAGGGGAGGAAGGAAGGAAGGAAAGACTGGAGGGAGAGAATGAGGGAGGGAGGGAAGCAGAGATGGAGGAAGAGACAGGAAAAGCAAGGAATAAAGAAAGAAGTGTTTGTTTAGTGCACAGTTTCAGAGATTTCAGTCCATGACCAATGGACCCATGGCCTTGGGCCTGTGACGAGACCCCAGGTCATGGTGGGGGCGGTAGGCGGAGGAAGCTGCTCACCTTGTGGGGTCTAGACAGTGAAAGAGAAAAGAGAAAGAGAAATAGTTTCTTCCACGCCTTCAAAGACACCCCCAGTGATCTCCCGCCCTCCCAGGGACCCTACTCCCTGAAGGTTCAGCCACCTTAGAATTGCACCAGGGCTCACACCTTTGGAGTGACCTTTAGGGCCCATGTGAGATCCGGACTGTGGGGCTAGGGGTGTTTCTTGGTGGTAGGACACTTGCTTTGCTCCTTCCCAGAACCACAGCAAAGAAAAAAAAAAAAAAAACTATCGCGATTATGCCCCACAGACGCGACGCTCTGACGGGGAGGCAGCGGGCTGTGGGTGGCGGCATGGCAGGGCTGAGCCCCGTGTCTGGCTTCTATCCTGCTTCTGCTGCTCACTGGCCTCTGAGCCTTGGGCAAGTGCCTATAATTTTGATTTAACATAGCAGGGAAAATTGTCTCTAAGGCGTCCGAGAGATGCTAAAGAAGGTCGATTTGGGGCACTTTTTGTGCCAGGCCATACTGAAGATGCGGCAGACAGTAAGAGGGAACAGGCCACCTCCACACAGCCACTGCGTGCCCAGCAGTTGGCAGGCAGTGCCCACCTGCCCCATCCACATCCTAGGTGCTCATCAGCAGACAACAGGCGGGTGCCCACCTGCCCAGAGAGGCTCCTCCTCCAGGGGGCCCCTGTGGACCCTGCTGGATGCAGGGAGGAGGGGCAAGACAAGCAGGAGGAGCAAGCCCAGGATGCTCCACCGCGCCCGCCACTCCGGGATCTGCTGACATGATTTGGGACCAGGGTCCCCCAGCCCCGTACATGTTTCTTCAGTCACCTTCACTTACTCAGAAACTTATTGCACAGCGTGTATTTTTTAACTTTACCCATAAGAGTGTTATTTTATTAGAAGCGTACATGAGCTTTCTGAATTGTTGAAAAGTCTGTCCTTGTGCTAGAGGAATAAAGCTGTCTGGGGAGTGGCAGTATTGTTCCCTTTGTGTTCCTACAGAGAACAGTGGCTGTATTCACAATTTATTTTATTATTTTTCCTAAACAAGCTGAAATGCCATAGGAATTGTTAACTAATGTATAATTTGTAGCACGCTTGCTGGAAGGCTATCTGGTGGAATGCTTTTCTTTAGTGAGCCTCCAAAGACGGGAACGCAGTGGTATGAGGTGGCAGCTCTAGGTTCGTCTTGTTCCAAGTAATGGAGAAACAAAAACCAGAAAAACTGACTTTCTAGGTTAACTCATTGTGTGATAGTAGCTTAGAAATAAAGGGCAAAATATAATAGTAAGAGCTGTTTCACTATCCACATAGTGGTCAAGTTCTTTTGTAAGTTTCAGACAAACGCTTAAACTCTTCTTAATTTGCAGAGACCTAAATCCAAACACGGTGTTTGGAAACTGTTTGCCCCTGGCTGAGCTTTGCTCCCTAGTGGTTCTGGAAAATTCATTCCAATTGGAAAGAGCAGGAGGAGGGAAAGCAGGAAAGCTGTCTGGGAGGCAGGGCGGCCCCTGAGGAGGCTCCTGGGGGTGATGCTGCGGAGCCGGGCCAGGTGCACCCTGCGAGCGCAGCCCAGAGGCCTGGCCGAGGACAGGCCTGGCTGCTCTGCCCCCTCCTCTCAGCTCTCAGTTACAGCTGCTCATTTTGTTGTCCATCTCACAGTCCACCAGCCTACTCCCTGCCCACACCGTGATCTTGCCCCACCCAAGTCTGAGGGAGGTCTCTACTTTTAGAGCGGTGCCTCCCTCTCCCCCCCCCCCCCATGAGTATCAGGGAAGGATTCACCTGTGCACACCCTGTGGCCATGTGGTCCTGTCCAAAGCACACCATGCGGCCCTGCCCCCAACACGGCCATGCCCCCGACCAGGGTCTGCCTTGGAGGCCCAGCCCAAGGCCCCTCTGTGGCCTCCCCCTGCCGTTCCTTCGGCCTGTCATGCTGGGCTTGTGCAGGACCCTTTCACTGTGTTCACTATGCTGTTGCCACAAATAATTCTTCCTATACCTAGCCTTTCCTGCAGGCCCTAACCTATTCTGCACCCCTAGCCAATGTACTGCCATGGCAGTGGACGAATGGTGCAGTGTTGGTGAAAGGCTAGTGCCCAGGTCTCTGCAGAAGTGCTCCTGGGGTGGGAGTGGGGAGAAGTCAGGTGAGAGGAAGGCCCAACCTGGGCCACAAGCACTGCTGTCCTGCAAGGCCCCTCCCACAACCCTAGAATGGCTTTTACTGTACTGCCCATTATCTCATAGACCAAAATTCTATTTGTATATTAATTCCTAGAGAATGCTTGTTACGGCCATTGGAATTCTGCAGTCTACACCTTGAGGTAGTCGTCCAAGGATGTCATGGGAGACAGCTTCTTCTAGGGCCTAGGGCTGCAGCTTAGTGCAAACCCAAACTCTTCCTACCAACCCTGCACCGACTCACCAGTGCCCCAACCCTTTACTGCCCACTGCTGCTCTGCAGCATCCTGACAGGGGAAACCCCTCAATTAGGGGTCTGCCAAGCACTGGGTAAGCTCATACAGCGATTACATGCATAATTTTATGCTATTTCTAATGACTCACAATGGTTTAATATTTTCATGTGATTATGCTTAATTGTTGATTCCTTATAGATTGGCTAAGCTGCATCTCTGGGTCTGTGTAAAGTTTGCAGCTAGTGGAAAGTTTTCCTCCAGTTGTTTCTGTTTTCTGTTTTCTTTTTTTTTTTTTAGCAATGAATTAAGTCCTAAAATGAAACTGAATGCAAATCCAGCAAGCAATCTCTTGCCAGAGAAAATATTGGTGTAATAGATTTGAGTGGCCTAGTTTATCAGCTTGCTTTGCTAAGTCCCCAAATCATGCACTGGAAGTTTTTTCCAGAAGTTCTGTTTGTCACCTTTCCGCTAACCTATTTTAGTAATTTCTGTATTACCTTATGAATGTTTACTTGAAGGCTGTGTGAATGAAGGGGATGTTGGAGACATAGGCGGGTTGGGGACTGTGTTTTACTATAGCCACTGCTAAAGGAGGTGGGAGAGGAACTGGAATCCATGCATGGGACGGGCATCTCCCACCATCGGCTGGTGCTGAAGCAGGCAAAGGGAGCCAGAGCTGAACCACAGCCAGCTCTCGTCGGCACGTCTACTGGGGGCTCAGGGTCCATGGAGCCTTCCCAACACATGCCCACTCCTTGGGGAGGAGGGGGGACACATGCGAGTCAAGGAGTCCGTCCTACCTCTGGGGAACCATGCCCATTTTAGGGTGCCTGCCCTTCCCTGCTCCCTTCTTTCCTCTTCACTTCCTAGCACCACACACCTCAGAAAAGAACAGCAGAAGAAGGGAGCAAAGAGGGAGGAGTACAAGCCCCTTTCTGGAGGCCCCAGCAAAGGCACAGTGAGCACCTCAACCTCTTTCTACACCAGAGGGGCGACTGTCCTGCTGGGGCTTTCTTGGGAAGTTACCTACTCCTGGACCAGAAGGGAATATGAAAAACACAAAACAAGAGCGAGAACAAAATTATCACTCAGGACGGTGGCCACAGGTCCTGGACAAGCACCCCTAGAGTCACACCTTGGTGAGGCCCTCCTGGGCCCAGTCTGAAAACAGACTGAATTTGCTCCTCTCCGGGAGCTCATTGGTGTGTCCCATCCCTACCCGCTGCAGAGCTCTGATCTCTGTCCATGGTCCTTCACTTGAGCTGGCTTTTCCGGTCCTGTGTACTGAAATATCACCCAAGCCAGGCCGCTTAGTACTTTGGAGGGGGGGGAAGGAACTTCTTCCCCGCCCTCAGCTCCACACTAACTCTTGCCTGTGTGTTCACTCTACTCCTTTATAATGTAAAATACCTTTCTGTTCTGTGATAAAGACAATACAACAATACAGCAGCCAAGAGCATAGACCCAAAACCAGACAGCCTCATTCCAACTCCCTACGCTGCCACCTTCTTAGCACATGTCCTAATAAATTCCATTCCCTTCCTATGCCTCATTTTCCTCCCTGGAAATTCTTAAAACAGCCCCTGGCAGCAGGCAAGTGCCGCAGGAGAGTTGGGCCCTGTGGGGAACATCTGGCTTGGACAGAGGCAGACATAGAAGCTGGGTTCTAGTCACTGGGAACAGCATGCCCTAACATACTCTTCACCCACAGCCTTATCTCGCCTTCGTGACTGTTTGGGTGAACCTCAGCAAAGACCTACTGCCCGGCTGCCCACTGCCCCTTTTGTGGTCTGGCCTGGTTACGGACTTCGGTTCAGGCTGGTATGAGCCTCTTTCCCAGGTTGGATTTCTCCTCTGTGCCCTCACTCCTATGCCTTGTGCTCTTATCTGAGCCCTGAACAGGTAAGAGCTTTTTGCATAAATTTCAGAGCAGCTCATAAGTAGGTTGCTAGGTTTCAGCTCACACGTGCGCACCTGCATGGCATTGTCCATTCTTCCCACAATGCAGCTGGGGGGCACTCCCAGGAGGGATGGCGCGGCTGAGGGCAATGCTTTCCTGGTCATTTAGAGATGACAGTTTGGAGTCCCCATCCCCAACAGTTTTTAATTCTCTGCCTAGACTTGACCAATGTGATTTTGACCAATAATTGACAGCTATAAAAAATTTCCCCATGGAATAGTCTCATAAAAACATGTAGATTATTATCTATGATTCAAGAAAGCCAAGTCCAGAAATAACTCAGAAATGAGTTTCAGTTCACTCTGAACGTGTGTTATTCTAACGTATCTCTTAATTGCCTCACCAAGAAAGAAGGGGGGACAGTGGCAGCCTTGGCCACCTTGGCTAGAACATTATAGTACAGCAAGATTTCTGTCCAAATCTGAAATGAAGCTCCCCCTGAGCACCTTACGGGGCTTTCTTCCACCAAATACATTGCCATTTTAAAGGGTCCCTCTAATCATTAGTTACATAAAAATGACCGTTGAATGTTTTTCTTGAGTTTGGGGTCTTCTGTTACTGCCTTCCATTTTGGAAAACAAGTGGGAAGCACCAGAGAGGAGCAACCATGGTAGGAAAGTTGGGTGCTGGTGGTGTAAAAGGTGTAGCCACAATTTTCTTCAGATGGAAAGCATTCTGAAATAAAGTGTCATTCTAGCCTGGTTTATGGTGGTACTGTCAGGTGATAAGTGATCCCAATTACCTGTCCTCAAAGTCCCCAAAGATTTGCACTTGATGTGCCCTAGTCCATCCGCGTGGTGGTTAGTAACATTTCGGGTGACCTTGCTGTTCCAAGGTTAGGGCAGAATTTGGTGCAATCACACCTTGCTGTGTACTTGAGCAGTTTTTAGTGCAAGAATGTCAGCCTGATGGGAGGCTGGGAGCTAGGGGCAGTATTGTTCCCCGAAAAGGCCCAGGGGACTGGGTAAACGAGGGGTTGTCCGAGCCCCAGAGTCAACGGCTTCTCTTCCAGCACTGGCCCACCCTGCCATCATGTGGTGTCACTAGTCGGCCTGTGCCTGGCGCTCCCTCTCCCTGCAGGCGTGTTTGAAGCTCTGAAGCTCTGTAGAATGTCTCAGAACACCCCCCCTCCCCCACTGTGAGCAGGCTGTTTCAGAGCGTGGTGACAGTGTACCTGAGTCAGCCTTTCTGCAAACACTAGCTTTATTAAAATTACTTTCTAACACGGCTTTTTATTAAACCTCCACCCACCCAAACAAACACACAAATAGTAGCAGCTTGCCTGTTAGAGTTGACAATTCAGAAAGGGGTGCTTGTGTTGTTTGGAGTCAGTGCTGCTGTGCCTAATTGGCTGGTTCTTGAGCTGTGATGGGCTTCTCATGTGACAGGGTGATCCTGGCATATTTGTTCCCTTGGGCAGGATGGCGTCCTCGCCACACCCCTGACACCACGCCTTCCAGCAGAAAGTAACCTTGTCGAGAAAAATCGCTGATCCTGAACACAGCTCAGTGGGGGTGGGAAGCTTCACTTCCTGGAGAGGTGCTCGCCCTAGCACAGGAAGGGGGCCAGAGCTCACCTCACCACGTTTCCAACGGGAGCAACTTGAGCTCCTTAAGTCCAGTCCGATCGACCGTTCCTCATGTTACCTACATGCCAGTAAAAGTCCCCCAGAGACGATCTCAGTACTGGGAAGAGAAAGCCTTCACCCCTTGGGCATTACTTGAATGTCTGATAACAGGTTAGGAGTAGTGACTAAGAAGTGTTTCTTGGTAATCAGCTTACTAATAATCATACACAGATAATTTGAAAATTCTTCATCTTTTGCAGTATTCACATAACTCGGAAACAACAGTCAGTTCATTAATTCTGGGATAAGTTGATTGAGCTCTTACCCCGCATGTTCCTCTCCCTTTTACGCGTGCATGTGGCAGATGTAGTGTTTGCATCTTACAATGTTTCTAAATAAAAATCACTGTCATTTTGCAAGATATTATAAATGTGTGCAATTAGCATCTGAAACATGTACTGTAAATACTTTAAATAAGTTTACAGGCTTAATTTTTCTGAACTGTACTTTTCCTAGTTTGTCTTTTAAATTTCGAAGAACATGTTTCTCAGGCTGTGCCTTGCAAAGCCTTGCCATGGACTTGCTACCGGCCGTTTTCCATGACCCCCGGTGGAGGCCGTGGTCCCCGGCCTCAGGTGGCTGTTAGCAGTTGTCTAGCTCTGCACTTCAGCGTGGGAGTCTCATGGGGGACGTGGCCTGGCTTCCTATGGATGGAGCGCAACTCCGACTGTGGCCGCAACCCCGTGGGCTTGTGAAATCAGTTGTCGAGAATAGAGAACTCACTGGATGCTAAGGAGAAGAGCTTGCTCAGTCCAGGTGTCCAGGAGGAGAAAAGGGCAGAGCAAGAAGCCAGGCTGGATGCACTTAAGTATTTGGACTATTTTGGTGTTTTTTTCTTTCTTTTCCCTAACACACACACACACACACACACACACACCACACATACACACACACACTCTCGCTCACTCTCTCTCTCTCTCTCTCTCTCTCTCTCTCTCTCTCTCTCTCTCTCTCTCTCTCTCTCTCTCTGGATGAGACCATTAAAAGCTTTCCATTCCCTGGAATGCTGATACACTAGAAAAGGTCAGCTCTGTTATCTGGGCATAGTGGCATCAGGTGGTACTTATTTTAGGAAAGGAAAGCCAAGCAGAGCAGCTCTCGTGTGGCTCAGAACGATACTTCTGAGAGGACCTGGCTGGGGAAGGAAGAGGTGGAATCTTCATGCATTTTATCCAGCTCCAGAAAAACAGCAGTTGTTGATAAAACTTAGCATAACATCATGTTTCTAAAATAACTCCTACCATTTCTAAAGAAAAAGTCTGAAGTCTATAAAATAGTAAGAATATTAATTTCTTCTTTTATAAAAGATTAGCCTTGATTTTATTTTCTGTTTGGCCCATAACATTGTGATCTTTTTCTTTTGGTATGTGGCACGGGGATCGAACCCAGAACCTCTGCTCTGAGCCACAGTGCCAGTCCCCCTGCTCGCCTTTTATTGCTGTTGTTGCCCAGATAGGGCTGGAACTGGCGATCTGCCTGCCTCAGCTGCTCAGACTGCTAGGACTACAGGCAGGGGCCGGGAAACTCAGCCTGATTTTCTAATCCTTGCAGCCCCGATGCTCCTGCTGTTAGCAGATGACACCAGACCTAGAAGCCCAGAGTACAGCAAAGGGGTACCGTTTGGGAAGGCTGCTCATGCCAAACGTGTGCGGCTTCATGATCTGATTCATATACACAGAAGGAAACATCAAAAGCGGGCGGAGGAACATCCAGGGGCAGGGAATCGGGCATACCCAGAGGCTGCCGGGAGCCATCTACCCTCACTGTGTCAGTGTGATCATGAGAGAAGGCAGAGGACCCAGGGCCGGGCTGCTTCAGGGCCGCCCCTCAACGGTGACTGCTGTGTCTGGCTTCTCTGCACAGCAGGGAGCCCTGGAAACTCGCAAGGCTCCAGTAGGAGGAAAACAGCCCAAAAGCTGCTTCCTCATTGGATTTCCCAAGAGTGAAGAGTGACCAGCCCACAAGGGAACTGATGTATGTGTTTTCAACAATGAAATAGTCTCACGGAGAGAAGAGGCTGTGTTCATCAGCTTTGCTATTGCTGGGTGCAATGCCAACACTTGCAACGTGCAGGAAAGGTTCCGTGTAGCTCACAGTTTCAGGGGATTCGGTCTATGGTTGGCTGGCTCCCAGGTAAGAACACCAGGGTGGGAAGGCCTGCATGGAGGAGCAAAGATGCTGTAGCTCCTAGCAGCCAGGGAACGGAGCAGGGAAACAGCACAGAGAGGAATGGGCCAGAAATTGAGTTATGCACCTCAGGTCCCATCTCCACGAGTCACCCCGTCACATCCAGAAGTGTGCCTTAATGCCCAGCAGATCCCCAAGCCACTCCCGCTGACACAGTCGGGCACAGGCAGCACAGAGCCACTCGCCCCGTGCTGTTTGCTGACAGCTGCCAGAGCAGGAGCGAATCGTGGAGAATGGCAGGAGGGTGCATCACAGGTGGTAAAGCCCAGGAGGCAGAGCTTGGTTGCGGTTCATGCAGAGGGGGCTCGGCTTTGCCGGGGGAGGTGGACCCCCATCGGCGAGACTGCCCTGTGCTAGAAAGCCACCTCCATGTGTGCAGGGGCCGTGGAGCCCTGAGTCTGAAGAGGTGGCTCCCAACCCGTGACTTGGGGAGAACAGGAATGCCCCTCAGAGCACCCCCATCTGCCCCTCCCTGCCCGGTCCTGCCGCCCTCCGTGGGAAGTAGAGCTCTTCTCCTCGCGCTGTACTGTTTTTCTCTGCTCTCGAGCTCACTGAGCTGTCAGAGGCCTGGCGTTGCAGACTGGTGAATGCAGCCGCCGGCGGCGCGTCCCTCCCCGGCTGCTGGTTTGGAGTAGGGCGGGAAGTCACCAGGCAGGGGGTGCCCGCTCCCGGAAAAGCCAAGTCTCCAGCTATGTGGTAAGCGGGTGCCCTGTCCATCTGGTCCTGTCCACGCCTTTGCAGAGGAGGGTGCTGGCTGCGTAGAGGATGCGGACACGTGCTGGGTGAATGGGTTGTAGCATTCAATCAAATGAGTTCATTAATGATGTCTCAAGCTGTGCGAGGCAGATATTAAACTAAAGTCACCCTTAGCCATCCAAAAGCATCGGGCTCCGAAGTCCTTTACTTAATAATTAACAAATCAGAAGTGAATGTGGAGTTTCCTGCATTTTTGATAAGAAACTGAAGGATATCTGCTCCGCAAGTACCAAGTTGATAAGCATGTCCGGTTTCATGTCCCACGGGATCCGCAATGAGGAGCTAATCTGGCAAGTGAGAGAACATGCGTGGAGGCCTGCTGCCCACACTGTGCGGACCACGCGGCACCGGAAGCGACCAGCTTGATCACACTGCGCCCCCCCGAGGCGTAAGCAGTTCAGGCACTGGGCCCCACGTGGGGCGGCGCCCTACTGGCAGCCCTGGGTGGCTTAGTCGCCACGTGGTCACGGAGCCCGCTGGCAGAGAGGGCTGAGGCCTGAGCATGGACAGTCTCCCTGGGACTAGCCGCCCCTGCGGAGGGTGCTGGCTGAAGTCAGTTCCGAACACATGTTCCAGCCGACGCACTCCGTAGGCTCGAGACGGGTTCCTTCTCCGTGAGGTTCGCTATTTGCCGGCGACTGGCGACTGATTCTCCTCTGAGTTTGGCGTTGTTCTCCAAGGAGAATCTGCACGGGGCAGCCGGACGGGCGAGGGACAGCGGGAAGGCGCCTGCTGGGCTGGTCGCAGCCCCCGAGGGAGAGCAAACGGCTTCACTTCGTGGGAACTGCAGAGCTCTGGACAGACTTGCAGGAGGAAACGACCCGCCTGGAAGGCAGCTCCGAACTGCCGAGCAGGCTGAGCCCACGGGCCCTCCCTCTCACACGCACCTCTGGCCCGCAGAGGGACCCGGCGCAGGAGGAGAGGCCACCGCAGGCGCCCAGAGGAGGGCAGACCAGAGGGAGGCAGCAGCCCTGAGCGGAGGCACCCGGAGCCGGAGCCGGTCTGCGTCCTCAGTGAGGGACCGTGAGGGGCTGAGCCCAGAGTTGCCGAGCTGCTGCTGCAGGCTGATCAGGAGTGCTGGGAACGTGGCACCGCGGCTCGTGCGGCTCAGCACCTGCAGGGCCGACGCGCAAGCTCCTGAGAGCAGCCAGACTGCCCAGAACTGTCCGCGCGCAGTGATTTGAGGGTGGGTGGTGACACGAGTCTGCATGGTTCCTAACCAAGTTTGGAAATTCAGTTTTTGTTTTCGTGCTTAATTTAACAAGTTCATACATGTACTCAGTCAGCCAGTCAGTCATCCACTGAGCAGACACCGCCGCACGTCTCCTGTGAGTCAGAGAAACACGCTGCCCAGAGCTGCTCGGCTAATGAGCTGTGGAACCACAGGGCTCAGACACGCCTGCCCGCTCCTGGGGGGTGCTGGGTCTCCGTGGAAGACAGACCACCAAGGCCGATGGGACGTGAGCCCAGTCTAGCCCGCCCGCCTCTCCCTGCACCCAGGGCAGGTGACACTGTCCAACAGAAACAGCACCAGCCGAAGGAAGGGTCTGCCAGGCACCCTGAAAACAGGAAAAGAAACAAGGAAATTCAATTTTAGCTGCATACTTCATTTATCTCAATATATTCAAAATATCATTTTAACTTGTAAATTGAGATTCCGGAAATCGTTAAGGAGATCCATTTTTAATACCAAGAGGCCGGGACACAAGACGTGTTACAGCACAGCGCGGTTTGCACCCCGCTCCGCAGGTGCTCCACGTTCACTTGGCAGCCTCCCTGGGAGCCCGACCTCTCTGTGCTGCTTCTTCGTGGGCATGGACTCCATTCGGTACAGGCATCGATTGTGATGGGCGGAGCTGAGAGTTAGAGCTGCGGGACACCCGGAAGGCGTCGGCATTCGAATTCCGAACAGTCGGGGCCCGAGTAGACAGAACAGGGAATAGCAGACAAGCCACGCTGCCTGCGAGCAGGACTGCGATTCCTCACGCAGCAGGCAGCAGCGCGGAGTGCCCTGGGCCAGGTAAGGCGGAAGGCAGAGCTCTCAGCGGGCTCACCCTCCTGTAAGGAGGGAGTGCCACCGCTCATCTGGCGGGAGCGGAGCTCAGGAGCTGTGCCAGCAGCATCAAACAGCTCTACGCCAAATACAGTCACAGGTCGGTCTGCTGCTCATCTCCTGCTGCGCTGCCCAGCTCCCAACAGGCCACACATCAGGCCCTGGAGTTGGGGACCCTCGAGGACGTGGCCTTTTGACCACACAGTCGTGTGTGGCTTCCCCTTGGACTGGGGAAGCAGACACAGTAGGAAGATGGAAAAAGGTGGGGCCAAGCGGGCTCCAAGCATCCAAGCCAAGAGGGGTGACCTAGCCCAGAAGGGCCAGCTCTAGCCCACAGAACGCTCAGGCCACGAACAACATGCCTTTGGTGTCCCACGACCCCAGGGAAGAGCCATCCCTGAAAGCCCTGCTCCTGCACAGCGCTCACCCCTGGAGCACGGCGTCCCAGCAGAGGGACGCTCCAGCAACACGGAAGGGCTGGATGGGACCGGATCTCGCCCCTGGGACGTCAGGGCCACTGGAGTGCTGTGTTCTTGCTGTTGGGAGCCGGGAGCGCTGCACAGCTGTTCTTTTCGCCCAAGAGGTTGTTTGTGGAGCAGGTCTGCCTTCTTGGTGGGACTGGAATTACCTCGAGGCGCCGTCACGCAGATGCTGGCCTACTGTTTATGACTCACTGGCTTCTGTTTTGTTGTTTGAGGCTTTTGTGAAGAAGAAGCCATGTTTTGGAGAACATTTCCTAAAGGAGTTTTCTTTCTGTTATGGGAGAGAACAGAAGTGGGAAGGACCAGTGAGGGGGCAGAGTGAAGATCGGAGACCTACTTTTGTGTTATTTTCAGGTGAATGAAAATCCTTCAGGCTTGAAATAATGTTTTTTTTTTTTAATCTGTGATATTGGAAAGCAGATGATGCTGTGCAGCATGTCTTCAGCCTGTGCGGTCACCACCAAGGCAGATCCTGAGTCCTGCCCACCCAGAGTGGCCTTCCGTCCTCTCCGTGAACTTGAGAAGAGAAGATCACCCCCAGATCAGTAGTAATGAGGCTTCTGTCCCCTCTGGGGTGTCACTTATTGCCTCTGCAGAAAAGAAAGGTATGCATCCATGTTCCTAGAGAAGGAGCCCTGCCAAGTGGCCCTGAGGAGCCACCAGATCTGCCACCAGACCTTCCTACGTGCTAGTCCAGTCCCTTTCGCGGGACTCGAAGCTGAATTCATTGGCCTGGGAAGCTTGAGAGTGCTTGAGATTTCTTAACCCCTTGGTGAAATCCACACACACACACACACACCCCACCCCGCCCCCCTCCACACACACCCATCCATAAAATTCAAAAGAAAATAAAAGCCAGTGTGAGAAATATTGTAGCAAAAATATTCAGCAATCATTGAGGTGGCAAGAACTAGATATCTTGCTTTCTGGCGAGCTGTAGTTACTGTCACTCATACAGGCATCAGAGGCAAAGCCAGGCCTGTGCATGAGTTCCGGTTCTGCGACATAGGACATTTTGATCAGCCCAAGTGTCCAAATCTCCAGCGAGAGGGCAGCTTCTTTTCAGGAAGAGGAGTAGGAGTCACCACCATGGCAAAGCCATGTACTTGGGAAACAACTCATACCTTCCTCAGCCACTGTTAGAAACGGAGCCAGGATGAGGTACCAGTGTAAGCATCCTTTACACAAGCATAGGAGGCAAGCATCATTTTCAAATCTACAGGTTGCAGTCCACCTAAAGTGACCATGACAGAATAAACTGAGCCTTTCAGATTTGTGGGAATGGCTTCTAAGGACAGTACAGTCATGTACCTGTTAATGGCAGATCAGCCTGAGAACTCTGTCATCAGGAGATTTTTGTCATTGTGCAAACAGCACAGACTACCTATGGATCTCAAACAGTAGAGCCTGCTACACACCCAGGCTGTGTGGTACAGCCTGACACTTCAAGGCTACGACCAGCAGCTCTGTCCCTCTGCTGAGTACCGTAGGTGACTGTAGCAGAATGGTATTTATGTATCTTAGCATATTTTCTAAACTTAGAAAATATTTTTAAAATCTGGTGATAGGCATTTTTCATGTCCTTGGTAATATTTTGGAATCACCATTCTGTATGCTGGGCATCCCTAGTTCTCAAATTCTTGGGCCATGGACCAAAACCAGGAGTGGTCAGAAGGTGACTGGCACACCAGCATGCAAAGTTTCATCTGTATTTACAGCCATTTCCCGTTGCTCAGTTACTGCCTGAGCTCTGCCTCCTGTCAACTCATCAGAAGCATTGGATTTTCATAGGGTTCACAATAAACACGATAATCTTGGGTCAACCCTTATCTCTATTCATGGAAATATTATTGTCTTCCAAAAACCAGTCCCTGGTGCCAAAAATGTTGGGACTGATGTGTACACACAAGCTGCCAGTGGCTGACAGGTCATTGCACAGTGTGTCACTGGACAGACCTTCATCGCTTGCTACGTTCTCTAATTTGTTAACAGCTACCTAGTGAACATCGCATACGGCCTGAGCTTGGCTAGGCTTGGGAAAAGTTAAAATCAGTACATTCACTTGTTATAAAAATGAATGCAAATTATGAGTATTTTCAAATGTCTCATTTTATACACAGATTTTAAAATAATGCAACTCGCTGCAACTTTCAGAGTCTGTCAAGAGATATAATCTCCACATACCAGGCCCACTGCATTTCAGCAGTGCTTCAAAGCTGCCACACCTCGACCCCAGGTTGCCTGGGAGTAGATGTCCCACCCAGCTGGTGGCGGCCTTAGGGTACCACTGTCGTATCAGTCCCCTGAGACTTCTGAAAAGGACTTGGGTGCCACCAGGACCACTTGATTGGGAAATCTGAAGGGGCCCTCAGAATCCTGAATCACAATCTAGATTTCAGCTTTCATGGGTTCTGGAGCTTCTGGCCATATTGGCTTTGGAATTATATGTACCCATGTTTCGCAGTTGCTGCAATTTAAGAATCTATTTTGTAACTGTAGTGTGAGTTCTGACGTGTGCTGAATGCCTGCGGTGTGCCAGGAGCTGTTCTAATCACAGTAACTCATTGGGCATAAGTATTATGGCCCTATTTTAGAGGAGAAAAGCCTTAATGCATAGGAGTTAAGAGTCTCATTTGAAGTCGGACCTATGACCAAACACTCTGGTATGGACCCACTCGTCCCCTTTCACCCCACAGTGTCCCCAAGGAAGCTCACCCAGGCATTCTTTCAGCTACATTCGAGGGCTCCAACCCAGAACTCCTGCTGTGGGACAGTAGCCTGGCGAAGGTACCACAAAGGCAAACCTGTCACCATGAAGTGTGGCAGAATGCCTCTCTTCTGTTGTTTCCATTGGAAAGTTAGTCTTGCATGGTGTTTATTAAAAACTGCAATTTCTCTTTATAAAACCTGAGCCCTGGCCACACGGAGTCCACCTACCACTTGCTTAGCTACCGTAGTGCTGAGCACTTGACTTCCCCCCGCAGCAGCCGTGCATGGCAGATATTGCCAGCTCCAGTCATGGCTTAGAGATGACACTGTGGTTATCCTCCCCTGCTTCTTCAGAAGCTGCTTTATGTGACTGTTATAGGTGAATGTCCCTAACCTAGTCATGTCTATGTGAGGATAGTAGTCCCCATTTTTCCACATAAACCTGCCTGGAAACGATATACAGTATAGAACCTTCTGTGGCCCGTATCCTGCAGCGTCACCACAGACTACGGAGCTAATCTGGTCTACGTTTTATGTCCTGGTGCCTCCTTTGAGTCACTACTGTAGCATGTGGAGGACATCACTAAGTAAACAAGGAGAAGTTGAGCACAGCGCCGTGCTACCACTGTGGCTGATCTCGTAACTGAGACACAGCTACTGAGTAACTAATAGGTTGGTGTATACAGAGTAGGTCCATGACACAAGGTACCATACATGCACCAGGCAGGATGGTGTGAGATTTTACCTGGCTGTTCAGAACAGTGTACAATTTAAATCTTAGAAATTGTTTATCTTTGGACTCAGGGTCACTTTACCACTGAGCTCCATCCCCAGGTGCTTTCTATATATTTTTTTTTTTTTTGAGACGAGTGGGACTTGAACTTGTGATCTTCCTGCCTCAGCCTCACAAAGAGTTGGGATACAGGCATGTGCCACCATGCCCAGCTCCCATTTAATATTTCAACTGTAGTTGAACAGGGGTAGCTGGGACCATAAAGCACCCAACTGTGGATAAGGAGGGTCTACTGTAGTTAAGAAAAAACTCAGCTTAAGCATCCTACCTTGTGATTTCAAATCGAAGCAGACACATTGCTAGCAGTGAAGAGTATTGTCTGTGCTCTGGGTGTGATGACTCTGGAAAACAGTAACCAGAAAGTGAAGTTGCAAAAAAAAAAAAATGTAAATCTTTATGCACTGTAAAAAGTTAGGAGCCTTGCAAGAAAGACATCTTTCCACTGCTCACGCGGGTGCCCTGTGACGTACAAAGCTTATTCCACAGTTCCTGTGGGCTTCCATGGCATATTTTGATCATCCTTTGTGTAGTAAAAATTTCGTTTCCTTTCAAACAAGCAGTTTGATGGGAGTCAGTTATTGTGGTTTGGACCTGGAATGTCCTCCTAAAGTCTCATGTATCTGGATGTTATGGGTAGTCTGTAGGACCATGTGCTGTTGGGAGATTGGGGCCTGGTCTGGAGGGGAGGATTGCAGGTATGTGAATTGGATTACACGTGTATGGATTGGATTACAAGCGTGTGGAAAAGATTGCAGGCATGTGAATTGGATTTCAGATGTATGGTAGATTAAAACCACACTGGGAAGGGGTGGAACGCTGAGGATGGACCCAGAAGGGGCGGATCACTGAGACAGAACCTGGAAGTATATACACTGCTGCCTTCCTGTGGGGCTGGACTGGACTGGACTTGGCTTCCTGTTTGCAATGCTACATCCACCTCTGCCTCTGCCATGTCCTTCAACTGTTGCCGGCAGTCCCTGAGTTGATTGTGACGCCCTGAAACTGAGAGCTGGAATGAAATTTTTTTCTTCCCAATTTGTGGATGTTGGGTATTGAGTCACATCAACAAAAAAGTAAGACAACAGTTAACTGTATTCAAAAGCTGTGCCAAGTCAGTTAGAGTGTACAGCCTAAAGCCAGAGCTCCCTACCTTTGGTTGCAACTAAAGATATCTTACTGTGTGAACTACTGCTGGGAGTGCCCATCTGCCACCCTCCAGACTCAGGACCAGTCTGACGATGACAAGCATGGGCTGAGCCATGCCAGCCCGGTCTGGCTGCTGACAGCGCGTTCTGGCGGTGTTTCGAGGAGTGTGCCTCAGCCCCCAGCAGACAACTCACTTTCCACATGAAAGTGTCGACAAGTCTCTTGCGTGGATGCACATAGATCTTTTTCCTACATTCTTTAATTCTTTCTACCTTTATTTGAATCACTGGAATCTGATCACTGCCAGTCATTATCTTTTTACTTTGAACATGCAGGATTTATTAATTGTGTTTTTTACAAAGACCTATATATTTTGGAAGCTATATGAGACTAGCTGGCCTGAGGCATGCAAAGATACAGATATGTAGCTTGTGGGGTAAGTCCATGTTGATTTCAGCAAGAACAAAATATTGTCTTTGGCTCAGGGTTTTGTTTTGTTTTTTTTCTTTTTGAGATGCAGTGTAGCTCTGTAGTCCAGAGTAGGCTTGAACTCACTATGTTGGCTCAGGTCTTAATCCTTAATCCCTAAGACATGAAGAGTCCACGGCTTGGCTTCTTGGTTTCCCAGAAAAGCCTTTGCAGGCTTCTGTGTTCCTGTAACCAGGAGCTGGGTACACAGTGTCCCCACCGTGGGTGGCGAGGGCTTATCTCGTACAATCCCACAACTTCACTGAACAGCATTCACATTTGTCAACATCCCGACTATTCCGAGAAGATGTGAAATTCCCTTGCAGAACCTTCAGCCTTACACGCTGTTGGCAGCACTGCATGCCGTGCGGAGAGATAACCTATTTACATACTAAAAAGGTCAGCACTGGACAATCAGCGGTTAGGGATGCATTCGCTGCTGGTTGCAAGTGGAGCATAAGAATTGGAAAGAACCCAGCAACGTTGCTGTCTCTGTCTGGGTAGACAGCAGGTGGTGGGCGACATGAAGTCGTCCACTCCAGCCGTCCATCAGCACTGCGCAGAGGCGGAGAGCGGCAGGCAGATTCCCCTGAAGCCCAGACGGAGCCTTCTGATTGCTAACAGGTGTGCAGGCCACGGGACGTACAGGTCTGCCTTACCTCCTGAAATCGCTAATTAATTGAGGCAGACGTATTTGCAGAATCACGTCTCGGACTCTGTTAGTAAAACACAAACTATCACAACAGACTTGTGTAGCTTCTACTCGCTTAACCCGCCCCGGGCATTAGGAAAGGTGGACTTTGAGAGGCTTAAAGCATTTCCTTTTCTGATCTCATCATTTTGAAGTCTCTTTAAATAGCAGTAGTCTTATTTTGCTGATGTGTGTAGAAGTGTCTTAATGATGTAAAGGCTCTGGTTTTCTCTGAAATCTCTGTCGTGATCTTGCTCATTTTCCATTTGGAGATTCAGAGCCAAATAACGAATTGGGATTGATGCTTTTATTTTAATTCCCAGGATAAAATGTAAGAGCAGAGTTATAAGGAGGGAGGAACCAGGAGGCAGGGAGCCCACCCCCTGGTGAAGGCAGCCATTGTCCTGTGGGCTTCAGAACCTTGGTGAATTGAAGGGTGTCCATTTGAGGAACGTCATAGCTCCATAGAGACTGCCAGGTGAGGTTACCATGTGCTGCTGTGGATCTGCCGCAGCAGCTGATGTCACTCTGGTTCTCCTGGGGACCCTGTGCCCCAATTTGCTCCATACTACCAGGGGACTTGGGAAGCCAGCTGTGGACCTGAGCTTGCTCTGTCCTCAGAAATGGATGACGCAGCCCAGGAAGGAATCGTTCTGCATGTACACACATCTAGGATGGCTCAGTCTGCCAGTCTGCCCAGCTTTTATATTCCACATGGTCCTTCCATTCCCCTGTGCCCTGTGGAGAGGAGCTAGGTGGCACCAGGCGGCCCTTCCTTGGCCATTGAGCCGTGTCTTACAGAGATGTTTGGGCTCAGCTGACAGCAGCCCTTCTCCCGGGCCTCCTCTTACACCACTCTGCGTGGCCTGTTCGATAGCTGATCCATGAGACAGGTAGTGCTCGGGCAGGGCCGGCGGTGGCCTGGATGAGCAGAAGGCGGGGTGGTGGCTGTGTGCGTCCCAGTGCTGGCTCAGCCTGACCCGAATGCTGCCCTGACAGCCCACAGACTGCGCCTGTGCTGAGCTCACTCCTCGTGGTTCTCTTTCAGAAAACTCCACCCAGCCGATGCAGCAGGCGCTCCACCTGTCGGTGCCATGACCTCCCTGGCCACCCGCTCTCTCTGGGACCTGCCCCTCGGCAGGCAGCAGCACTGCAAGCTATGCCAGCTATGGCTGACATCCAGGCCAGCCAAGTGGCCCTGTGGACCATTGACGAGGTGAGCAAGCCTCACTGGGCCTGGGCAGGTGACCCAGCTGCAGTGCTTCTCTAGTGCCCGGGCAGGTGCCTGTGCCTCTCAGCCTGCCTCCTCTGTGGGAAGTTCAAAATCCAAATTAGGGCAACAAGCCAGGTGTGAGTTTGAAAAAAGTGGGGAAGCCCATGGCCCAGCCCATTGGTTCTGTGCCCCTTCTCCCAGCCTTACACCAGGGCCACCTTATGCCCTATTGCCTTTTGTCCTGGGCTAATTTTAGGCAGGAGCCTAAGCCTGCAGTCCTGCACCCATCTGTGCCTGGAGAGGCACAGATGTATATGCAGCTCCACTCTTGTGCCAGTGGTGCCCTGTCAGGGGGCAGCACCCACCGGGGGACCTGCAGCACCCCCAGTGAGACTGCATGCTCCAGCAGAGTGGTTTCTTGCTCTTCATTCAGAATCACACAATAATCCGTTCAACTTTCAAGTAATATGGCCACAACACTGCATAAGATGCTGTGATCAGATTTTACAACATACATGCCTTACAATGTTATTTAAAGCAAGGCTAACTACAGTGCTACAGACTTGCTTCATATTTGAAGCACTCTGTTTGACAGAGATTCCTAGCACTGGAAGTATTGCTGGCCACTTGGGCCTTAGGTGACTTACTTTTTCAGTGAAGGAAACTGTGGGCCACTCTAAGGAGGAGACTCAGGCTCGAGCAGGAGTCGGGTCCTCGGGAAATGCACCCTGAGCGCTCAGTGCCACACATTCCCTCCATCTGCTCATAGGCTTCAGCTTTCTGTCCAGTTAGGGGCCAAGGCCGGGGAGAGAAGGGAGGCCAAAGCCCTGTCTACGGGCATCTCACGTAACAGGCCTGTGGCTCCCCTGTGCCGTGTCTCCTGGGAGCAGCAGAGTCGGCTAGTGTGGCTCCCAGCATGCCTGCTACCTACCTCCCCTCCACTCCTGGGTTGGAGGGGGGGGGGGGCTGGTGATTCTGTTGGTGGCCAATTGTTTGAAGGCCCCAGGCACTGGCAAGGCATGGGGAGGTGACTAAATCATGATCCTGCCCCTTAAAGAGGACCCTTAGTCTGTCCCTCCTTTGTAAATTTTATAACTTTACAAACCTCGGTTTTGTGGCCAATTTGATTGCATTTAAACCTATTGTGTCATAATCAAATTATGTGATTTTGCCCTTGAAACAACACATACCAAACAGTAGCCTAACTGAGGACTGAAGAGCAAGTTGCTCCTTCCTGACATTGAAACCTGACCCTATGGAAGTGAGACCAGGAGTGGCTCTGCCTCTCCTGACAGTCCTTGCCTGTGGCCCACAGGGTCTGATCTACAAACTTTTCTGACATAGACACTCTTAGCCATTCAGGCAGACATGGAAGTTGAGTCACCCACAGCCAGACAGCCAGAGCCAGGCTCCAGCTGATGTCTCCCTTGCTGTGAACACACATGGAAGACCCGGGACCTGGGCGTGGAGGGAAGCTACCTGGGCAAGGAAGCTCGGAAGAGGGGAGCCTCGGAGGCCAGGCCGGCCGGCCGGCAGCTGGAGCTGTGTAGGTTCCAAGGCAGAAAACATCCCATGAAGATGGTGCTGAGGGAGAAGAGCAGATCAGAGATCTGCGAGGGGGAGCCAGCCAGGAAGCTGCCGACATCCCTGGTGTGGGCTCTGTGTGCCCTTAGCCCGACATCAGAATCAGAAGCAACAGCTCAAGGAAATAGGCTACACTCAGAAGAAGTGTGAAATGAGCCAAGTATGCTTCCATTTGTAGTCTCAGCTCACACAGCTTAGTATTTAATTAGGATAATAAGATGCAAGAGCTAGAGGCTGAGAAACTCCTCAGAAATGGGACAGTGGTATGGGCACAGGGGACACTTGGGAAGAGGATCCCTCCTAGGGGCACAAGGCAGGGACACAGCTTCAGAGATCCTGGAGTATCACACCAGACCATTGGGGTGAGGGTCTGATCTGACAAGTTTTGAGTTTGGCACTTAAAGAAAATAGAAGCAGGAGTTCAGAAGGTGACAAAGGGAAGTCACTGGTGCTAGCAAAAGTGTCCCGGGATCCAGAAGGTCTCAGAGGAAGATTCAGGGGAGAGGCTGGCGTTAACACTGTCAGGAGGACCAGGCTCCTTGCTCTGGAAGGGACCTCAGAGCACGTAGAGCCACCAGAGGGGACTTGTATCCATGTCTCCACTCCATGAGGACATGGCCCGAGACAGCCCTCACGGAGCCCCGCCCGGTGCCAGCCAGGTCTCAGTGTCTGCCCCCAGTTCAATGCCCTTGAGGACAGGGAGCGCATCCCAGACTCCGTCTGTTCCCTTATGCACACAGTGCTTCCGCAGCACCACGATGGGTCCTTGAGAGTGACCTTTGATGGGTGGAAAACGCGGGCTTTGTAGCTGAGTTCTGCTGGTGCCTTTGATAATGCAGCTCTCAGAAGGGAGGCCACAGGAAGGGCGTCTTGGGGACCACAGGAGAGAGGCAAGAAGGAGGGGTGACAGGAGAAGGTCAGCTTAGAGCAGGCGGTTGGGGGCAGCGGGGGGTTGGGGGGAAGCTCTGTGGGCCTGAGCAATGGGAGGCAGCCAGGTAGCCAGGAACAGGGTATGCAGAAATGAACGCGGGCACCCCTTGCCAAGCGCCATTCAGGAGACTGGCCCAGGGTGACCGCAACAGCCCGTGGAGAGCACTGTGCCTTTGTCTGCCATCCTGGTAGGAGGAGGACCTCTGCCCAGCAGGCTGCCAGCTGGAAGGGAGGCTGGCACTCAGCCTCTGCGGCACTCCGTGGCCCTCCCTGGAGCTGCTGGTGGCCTCTGCTGCCTGCTCCCAGCTGCCTGTCCCGCAGCAGTGCTTCTCAAGGCCCGCAGGGGCTGTGGCACAGTTTGGTGCTGTGGAAGGAAAGGCAAGAGTAGGAGACGGCGCCTGATGTGTCATGAGCATTATTGCCATGTGAACCTGCTAGCCATCGGGGTGCGAGTACACCCTGAGGTGCGGCCCGTGTCAGTGGGGTTCTTCCTCCAAGCCAGGGGGGAATCCCGTGCAAGAGTAAAAGCATGGAAGAGCAGGAGTTGGAGTATTTTCATCCTCGTACATATCTTTTTATACCTTTCTAGCAAAGCTTCCTGCCTAGACCATGTGCCTGACAAGCGTCTGTGTGTGAGCTAATTGTAGGTGACCTTCAAGTAGCCGGTCTGCCCAGGGTCTGGACAGGCCCAGGTGGACTGGCTCTGAGGCGTCATGTGCCCGTGAGGGTAGGGCTCAGTTACGGCTGACACCCATACGGGCACTTTTGTCTACTATCTTCTCAAATGCTCCTTGAAGCACCACATGGAAACTGCCCTCGTGTCTACCAAATACTCCCTGAATGTTCATTAACCGTAAAAGATGGAGGTCACTTTAAAAGCAGTCTGCGCGGGAGGGAGTGCTGTGACGAATTCAGGGAACTGCCTGCGAAGTGGGGCAGCCTTCTACAGATGGGCTCTTACCAAAAGGGCAAATAAGCTGTGCTGCTAGAAATGAGACTTGGGCTGGAAACGTGGTCCCCAGAGGACTTTTAGCCAGGACAGTCAGCCCACGTCTCTGGGCTCAGCAACAAGGAACGCCCCGTTCAGGAGATGGAGGGAGACTGAGGGGAATTGAGGGAGTTGGAGGGAGAGGCCCCTGCTGAGCCCAAGGCTTGCTAGGCCTGGAGAGGAGGCTGGGAAAGTGGGTCGTGGGGGGACATGAGTCAGTGGACGTGAAGGACCCTTTCTAGGCCAGGCAGTGCCTTTCCTCCAGTCCTCCCAGACTGCTGGCTCGCCTGAGAGTTCACTGACTCACCGTCCTTCAACAGCACAAGAAGGGTTCTGGGCCGCAGGCCACTGTGTTCTGGAGAAGGTGTACATCGCGCTCCGCAGTGCTCTTCATAGCCAAAGCTAAAGGGTCATCCCCACATGACAGGTCCACACTACCAGGCGCTTGCGTGATCATGGCCAAGATCACCTGCCCCACACCACGGAGCACTGCCACAGCCACAGCCACACCAGCTCATGTGACAGCTTCACACCACAGGCTGCTGCCACAGCCATGGCTGAGGATACCTGCTCCAGTGACAGCCACTGGGTATGGGTACCAGCAAAGGCCACCATGCTTGGCAGAAGAGCTCGCTGTGTTCTGTTAGTGCTTTGGTTTAATTCCTTGTTTATTTCTATTTAAAAACTTCGTTTACCTTTGACATAGACAGTGGTTTCGGCTCTCAGTGTAGCAGGAGGGCTGGAAGCCCAGCTTCACTGTTTGCCCAGGAAAGGACAGTTTAACATATGCAAACAGTCAGGGCCCTGACAGCAGTTCTGCCAACGGTGGGAGAAACGGTGTCAGCAGTCCTTCCCCCAGGGAGGCCGCTGCCCCCGAGGCTGATGGGCTCCCCACCAGAGCTGCTTGCAGGCACAGAACAAAATGGAGGTCCTTCTCCTACTCTTGGTCCCTTTTCTATTTCTGTTGTTTCCTCCCATGACTCTTCTTGTGAGCATTACCCTGACAGAAGACGGGCAGTTTGGGCCAGATGTGGTTTTTTCTTTCAGTTGTCACAGCATGGAAGGAGCACTTCTCCCAGAGGCCAGTGAGTAGAAGCCAGGGGTGCTGTTAAAGACCTCACCATGCCCACTGCTGTTGGCCAGTACAGTGGCACTGAAGCTGAGAAGCCTTGTACCTCGTACCCGGCTGTGATTCTGCCAGCCTGCACCTTCCTGTCCCCACTCCTGGGAACTTTACCCCTGCAGCCCCTTCCACCTTCCCTCTCCTTCTGCAGTGCCCAGGACTTCTCCTGCCCACTGCATGGCTGCTGGTGCTGCCCAGGCAACACCTGCCCATCGGAGTCCCAGCTCAAACCCTTCCCATTCAGCTGGGTCACTGCTGCAGCCATCACTGAGCTGCCTTGGCCCTCACTGCACACCAGCATCCACCAGGAGCTCTGGAAATAAAGGCCCAGCACTCAGACCCAGTCCAGCTGCATCCACCCACTGCAAGCTCTTTGTCATGAGCCTAGACTCAGAGGGGCCGCTCAGGGTCCTGCGGCATTCGGCCAGCCTGGAGAGCTAGGGCTCCAGCGCCCTGTTGCTGGGAGTGAAAACCACACCGGGAGGCCACACGGCTCCCTTTTCTGAGATGCTCTCTGTCCAAAGCCTGGCCACCCGGCCTTCCTGCTGCTGGCACCTCTGCCCTGGGCTGCCCTGCCTGCGGGGCTCTGCATACCTAGGACTTCTCTACCCGTCCCCCTCAGGTGCCGCCTGTGGCAGAACACGGTGAGATCGAGATGTGCAAGATATGCTCAAAGTTCTTTTTGAAATTATTCAGTAGGGTACATTGCCACTAGTCCGTCTCACCTCAAACATACTTACCCCACGATTCTTGCCACGCTCTGTGGCAGTTCTGGAAGTCCTCTCTCATGTCACAGTGCTGCTGCTGAGTGCCGCCCAGTGGAAAGGCCGGTTTGTCAAAACATGACCATGTGTCCTCATCCACCTTATTCACTACACCTGGTACCATGTGACTTCTGGCTCTTCCCCAAAGTCCATATGGCCATGAAAGGTAAATGGCTTGATCGAGCCAGTCACGACAATCTAACTAGACACTCAGGACAGAGAATTTCTGGATCTGCTTCAGAGAATGGCAAGAATGGTGGGATACTTGTGTTCTAAGTGGTGGTGGTGGGGTGTTTTGAGGGAGCGTAACAGCAGTGTGTTGCCTCTTGGAATAGTATTTTTACTTAATCACTCACCATATTTTTTGCTCACCTCTATACTGTGCAGGCGTCTGAGGCCATCTGAGTGTCACTGGCCGCTCTGTGCTTGCCATCCCCTCCCTCCTGCTGAGTGCAGCCCAGCCTGCCCCGGGGCTGCCTCCCTGTAGCCTGCACCCAGCCAGGTCAGCACTGGAGCCGCCAGAAGAGTAGAGCGGCGTGCAGAGGGACGGGGACACCTGCCTCCGAGCACACTGGGCCCGGGACCCTTGGAAGCCACTCCTCGGTCACCATCAGAGCTGCCGCAGCTGCCTGTCTCTGTGGGCTGAACAGCTGGTGAGAATCTTCCTGCAGACATACCCATGCCCTGGGCTTCCTCCCCACCCAGAGGAGGTAACAGCGGAGTCGCAAATTGAACTTGGAAGGTCCCCAAAAGCCTTGTGTATTTGGGTGTCACACATCTCATGTGCTGTCAGGAGGTAGGGCCAGGTGGAGAGGGATCCATTACGGGTGTGGAGTAGACAATGGGCATGGGGCCTCAAATAATTCTGGGAGCCCCACACGCTTCTTTCTACAATGCCCTGAGCAGCTGTTCCCTGCCCGACCCCTCCTGCCATTGCCAGCCACCACTAATGGACCAAGGGCTTCTGAAACTGTGAGCTAAAATGAGCCCTTCCTCCCTTAAGCTGTGGGTGCCAAGCATTGTATGCCAGAACCAAAAAAAAAAAAAAAAAAGTAACTGCTCTTGGGTGCTCAACTGAATCTCCACCTGCCCACTTCCACCTGTACCCTGCCACTGCCCTGAGGTGGGTCTGAGCCACCCTCTGTGCTCAGAACCCCGTCCAGCCCAAGCACAGGCTAGGAGGTGCCAGTGCAGGCAGTGGGCTGGTTTTGTCTTTATTGAAGGCATATTGCAAACTTTATCTCTCTGTAAGGCAATCCATGACCAAACAGATTAATAGCACCAGTGGTGAATAAACCACATACCAGCTGCCCTTCACAGGAAGATATTCTGAAGACTTTGTGCACCCCAAAGCTGAGCCCTTGGGGACAGAGTTCAGGTGTGCACACAGGTGTCTGGTGGGCATTGGCCCTGGCTGCACTGGGAGAAGGGACCCCCCTCCTCAGACCCCGCTTGCCCTTCGCCACTCTTCCTATGTGGTCACAGGCCCAGACCTGCGAGAAGCAGCAGGAGCCAACCCTGATGTCATTGCCGCTGGCCCAGCGTCTATTCAGGCTGCTCCCCAAAAGTGGTTCTGGGAACGTGGGATGGCTTCCTGCCCTGCCAGCCCGGTTTCGGAGCTTTCCTACCAGGGGAAAGCCCAGAGAAATTTGGGACCCAGGAGAAAGAGAAGAAGAAACAGGCCAGGGCAGAAAGATGAGTTGATTCTCCATACTCAGGTTTGGAGGGAGGAATCCTGGGTTCCAGAATCATCTCTGCTGCCACAGGCCAAGTTGCCTGGTCTCTTCGGGTTCAGTTTCATTGTCATTTATGCAAAGTTCCCACTCAGCATGGACTTAGCAAGGTCCTGTTATCCAGGCGCCGTGCGAAACTGGAGCCTCAGCTGTCAAAGGAGGCCTTATACCAGTGTCCTCTATTAGTTTCCCTGTCACGGGGACAAAATACCCACACACACAAAGGAAATATTTAATTTAGCTCATGGTTTTGAGGTTTCAGTCTGAGGTTGGCTAGCTTCACAACAGAAATGGCATGGTAGAAGGCAATGGCAGAGAAAAACTACCCACGTCATAGCAGCCAGGAAGCAGAGAATCGGTGTTAGAGAGGAAGGGGCAAGAAGCCAGACACAGATCCCTGTGGCAAGACTCTGCGACCCACCCAGACTCCCCATGCCATGCGCTCTATCAATCTTCCAGGCAGATCTCAAAGGCAGGCAAGCTCACATTCCACTGTAACGGCCACACCTTGCCAGCAGGTCTGCCTACCAGCCATCTGAACACATCTCACCTGACAGCCCTTGTGATAACTGCTGCTCGGGGCCACTGGCCCTGCCATCCCTGACCCCACCGGGTAGTCAGGAAGACACACTGCAAGAAGCATCCCAAAGCTAGAGACCCTGCAGACGGAGGCCACCCTGTCTTTGTGTCACCACAGGCCTCTGTAGGTCATCCTGGTGAGAACACAGAGACCCCGGGGGCTGGTTGGACTCCTGAGCTGACGGATACTGACGAGGCTTGTAGTGACTGCTTAAATCCCCAGTGTATGAGAGACTCCCAGGATGTTTTACTCATATGTTGAGCGACTCCAACCCCCAAATCATTCAGGTGTGTGTGTTTTAAATTAAGCTTTTCATCTTGCACTGTAGGTGGCTGAATTTATACAGTCTCTCCTGGGCTGCGAGCATGCCAAGAGCTTCAAGAAAGAGGTAAGATATGTAAAAATTAGACCCATCTCTCTACTTCTGGGCCCAGAAGGACTTTGTTTGCATTTGGTCAAGTGTAAACAAGAGCGTTTAGGAGAGGCAAGAGAAAGAGGAGCCGACAGGACAAGAGCCCTCCGTGCGGGGAGGGACAGACACACTCTGTGGCCTCTGTCCTGGCAATGCCTTGTCCTGAGTGCTGTTGTGGTGTCCGACACAGAGAGCAGGACCCTAAGGGTACCACCTGATGGAAGAGGAAGTGAGCAAGTCAGTACTTCATACCCACAGGTGTCACGCAGTGGGTTAGGCACTCTGGTCGCCTGGGGGGGGGACACAATACCGAATGCCCACAACTCATGAGAGGAAAGGTTTATTTTTAGCTCACAGCTCAGAGGCCTCAGTCTGCCCGTGGTCAGCTGGCAATGGCGGAAGGGCCTGGCAGAGAGCCTCGCCAGAGAATGACTCTTCATGATATAGCAAGGCAGGAAGCAGAGAGCGAGAAGAAGCCGGGAACAAGACTGTGTACACTTCCAAGTTAGGCCCCGGTGACCCATCCCTCCAACCAGGCTCCGCTTTCTCCCAGTGCAGAAAATCACCAAAGGATTCATCCACTTGACCCAGTTAATCCCCACATCCAGTTGCCTTCCACACACATGAGGTTTCTGGGGAACATTCCAGATCCAAAGCACAAAACACAGTCTTGGTGGCGGGGGGGGGGCGGGGGGGGTGAGGCCACGCCAGTCAAGGCAGGTCCAGGTCCTCTCTCGGACTGCACCAGGGAGCAGAAGAGACTCATCCGTCCGCTCCAGAGTGAGAGTGGGACACCCGGCCTGTCCCTCTTGTACCTGCTTCAGAAAGAATGTGGAAAAGCCACAGAATTTTCCCATGGGGTTTCCTCTTCCTCATTTCCCTAGAATAATTATCTGTAGCTAGAAGGGCCATCGAAAAGGTCAGACAGTGATAATGCAAGTATTAATGACTGTGACCCCTCACTGTAGTCCTGCCATGTGCCAGGCATAGTGCTGGGTTTCTCATAATTGTTGCCCCTTGATCCTTATAACACCATTGGCCAGGAAGAAAGTCAGGCTCTGGAAGGCTGGCCATTGCAAGGAAGGGCAGAGCCAGATCCTGGCCCATCTCTGTCTGGTTCCAGAGCTTCAGTCATTGCTCTGGAACTCTCCAGAAAACAAGCCACCCTTCTAGGGACTCTAGAAAGCACAGTTTGCAGATACTCATTGAGTTTTGGGTTCTAGGGCTCTCAGGGCCTTTTCCTATTTTCAGCGTAACTACAGTCAAGGAGCCAGACTTTGAGGGTGTCATGGTGGTAAATGTGAAGCAGTTTAGAACACAGGCACTTGCCGAAGACACCAGAGGGAACTTCTTGGTCTTGTCAGTGTGATTCTTGAGCCAGGAGTCAGGCTGTGTCCATCAGCGATGGGGTGCAGGGGAAGGACACACAGCTGCTCCCAGCCGAGCTCTGAGGCCCGGAGAAGCTACCACACTTGAGACTGCAATGTGCCTTTTTTTTTAATACAAAGATATTTCATTGCCAAAGATTAAATGTGTTTACAGTGTGATGATTTGACATGCCATGTACGTGACAGTGATTGTTGACTTCGAGCTCAGCAACACGCCCATCACTGCTCCCTTCAGATTGTGATGCCACAGAGCTTATCCCCAGGTACTGACAACCATTCTGAATCACTTTTAAAATACGTTTTGAAGCTAATACATAACACACTTATTCTGTGTGTATTTCTACTAATATTTTTTATTATAGAAGGAAAACGTAAAATGCAGGAAAGTTAAAAGGAGAAATATAAACCTCTCAATTTCACGAGTTGAGGATAACTTCCATTAACATTTGGTATAAAGATTTTTAATGTTTAAAATATGTGTATATATACAGTGTTGTGCACATTTTAAGTAATTAAAACTGAGATTTTTATCATCATATTACATATTATTGCTAAATAATTGGCAAGATTTCCCAAATCGTTAAATGTTTCCTTGAGACATGAATTGTGATGACCCAGTGGGCCCATTCAAGGGCTCTAACCGTGACCCAGTGGGCTCCATCCTAGGGCTGTAACTGCGACCCAGTGGGCTCCATCCTAGGGCTCTGACTGAGCCTGTTTACTTCTTCTGTCATTGGAGCAGAAGTGGAGTACATCTCACTATCAGAAATAACACATGAGTGGACATTTTTGCCTTTAATCTCTCAGGAAGCTTTCCTGGAAATTGATGGTGTTGCTGTTAACGCTCTTGGTGCAAATTCAGGCCAAGTCTAAATGGCAGCAGATATCCAGCCCGGGCATGGTTGCTGCCTGCCGAGTCCCACTTAGCAGAGTGAGCAGCTTTTCAGTTCACCTTCCTTCTCCTACCCTGGGGGAGCAGTGTCTGACGGGGGGAGGAGTCTGAGCCAAGGGAGGTCCTCACTGTCTTCCCTCTGGGCTCCCTGGGGAGCTGTGATAGGTGCTATGTGCCCAATGGTCTAGGCTTTATTTGCATTTGCTCGTGTTTGCAGCAGATGGATGGCAAAGCCTCCCTGCTTCTGACACAGCCAGACATTGTTAAGCTGATGAAGATCAAGCTGGGCCCTGTGCTGAAGATCTACAATTCCGTCCTGATGTTCAGGAGTTCGTAGGACGCTGTCTCAGGGCAGGAAGTCAGGAAATAACAGGCGCCAGGACCCGGGGCCTCCAGCAATAAGACTGTAGCTTTACTCAGGAAAGTGTGAATTTTCTAAAAATGATACTAAGCACATGTTTTCACAATTCCTGAATTCTCCTTTTTTTTTTTTTAATCCCATTAGCCATATCTTGGTTACAGTCCTGGATGTCCCACGGCCCACACAAAGGATGTTCCAGGTGTAATGGGAAGGAGGATAGTGGACACGTGTAGAAGTTGGTAAGATCCCCCTGAGTGAGGTGACAAGGGGCTTTTCCTAACTCTGGCTGTGGCTGGTGAGCCAGACCCCACTGGCACTGAAATCCTCTGACTCCCACTCCAGTACCCCAGGACTTCAGAAGAATTTATTTCTCCTGTGGTGTGCAGAAGCCGTGTGACAAGGACATCTAGGCCTATGTGCACATTCCATCAGGAGGGGAGAGCTCCAAAGTAGGGAGCCCAATGCCAGTTCTTTGGGCAATTCTAATTTGTTCTCAGATTTTATTCATGTTTTATGTTTTACAAGCAATCAAACCTGAGACCCAAGTTCGATGACATCAGTCCTAATTATGCAGAAATACTTGGTCCTTAACACTTGCCACTGCTCATGCATACGGTAACTGCTACACATGACCTCACAGAAGTGGAAGGTCGCCATCGGGGCGGGAAGGAAAGGGAGCCTCAGACCTGACTGGATTCACTCCTTCATTGAGGGCGTTAACTGTTCAAGAAAGTTGATTCTGCTTAGGGACATTCTCAAACTGAAGAAAATAGAAATCTTCTCTAAGAAGTGTGTATCCTTTACATTTCTTTAGATCTTTACCTAAACGTCATTTCAATATATTATCAGTTGGTGCAAGTTTTGTTTTGTGGAGTTTAGTTTACATTTTTGCTTGTTATAGATTGTCATGTACCATTAAAATTCCTGCTTTTGCTATTGAAATTTTAATATATTTTAAATTATAATAAACAGTTGGAACAAAATCCATACCTCCCTCCCTGAATGAATGTGTCAGTGGGACCTGCACCCCCATATCTCCCAACAGCAGAAGCCACTTTGCTCAGCCAGAAAAGAGCAGACACTCAGCGTGAGCCAGAGTCGCTGCTTTTGACTCCCTGTTCCTTGGGATCGGTTCCTGCAGGGAGATGGGCTTAGTTGTTAACAGTTTGAGAGACTAAATTGAAAGTTATTTAATTAATAGGAACTTCAAAATTTCTCATCTTACAGGCTCCATGAAAGAACTGAGATTCATGCTTTGTGTCCCTAATATGCATGTCATTAAAACAGTAGAACCTGCAGCAGGACATATGACACCAAGCCAAATTGGACTGGACAGCTACTCCTAGGAGACAGTGTAACCTACCAGAGATAGACCAGGTGTCCCGCAGGTGGCTGGAAACCCACTTCACCACCCAAGATTGCCAACCTTGACCTGTCCCTAGGGGAGCTCGGACTCTCACCTCCCGCCCTGAGCTGCTAAGTTCATCTCTGTCCATCCTGTGGGATAAATTCTAAAGCCAGTCCCTGAGAGTTGGCCTCAACACACAGGACAAGCCCCGGCTCCTGACAGCCATACTCACTCCAGTTCTCAGCAACTCTCCATGCTGGGTAACACTGAACTCGTTTTCTCCAAACACAGCCTGTTCCACCCCAAGTGCCCTGCGTAGTGCCCTCAGTGGGCTTTCTGGACACCTCTCCCATCTGGCTCCTGATCCGCCCCAGGCCCCCAGAAGCCAGCGCCACCCCACTCACTGCCCTTAACTCTATGTTACTACTTGTTTCCCCTCTATTTTAGGAGGCCTGTGGGGGGCTGGAGGAATAGCACAAGGTGAAAGAGCTTGCTTAGCAAGCACAAGGCCCTAGGTTTGATTCCCCGGCACCATATAAGCTGAGTGTGGTGTTGTCCAGGCCTGTAATCCCAGCATACGGGTGGCCTATGCAGGAGGATCGATGTGAGTTTGAGGCCAACCTGGGCTACACAGTGAGCTCAGGACCAGCCTAGGCTACACAGTGAGGCCCTACCAAAAGAAATAAATGAAAGTAAAAGAGGCCTGTGGGGACAGTCCACATCACACAGCATCTAGAAATGGTGCAGACTGGGGGAAGGCATGCTCCCGGTTTCCCTTCTGAATTCCCACCTAAGATAGGAGTAGAGTCAGGGAGAATCACAAACTTGCCAACAGGTTTTCAAGAAATACAGTCTCCTAGATTATGAGAAGACTCCCAAAGAGGGCCATTTGCACAGCACAATTGATTTCCACAGTGTGTCATCAGTACATGTCCAGAGGCTGGAAATGACATCATCCACAAGAACCCTGAGGGAGTTCAGGACCTCGGGGACTGCTGTCCGGGAGTGACTTTAATTTTAGTAACTTTTGCCAGATAAGTTTCTCTTTCACTTCTGATGGCCCTAAGGTATGAAAGATGAATCCTATCTTTAATAATCTCTTGAACTCTTCTTTTCTTCCCTCAGTGACTGGACATCCTGACCTTCCATAACCCATGATTTAAGAGAGTTTCCAAGAGGGACAGCTCGAGAGATTCCCTCCTTGATAACACAAGACTACACGCTACAGCGTCGCTCCCTTGCTGAGTGCTGACACCCGCGCCAGAGGTTTCCGCATCGAACCCTTTTAGTAGTCTCCCCACTCTGCGTACGGGTTGGGGACAGTGTCGTAGAGAGAGTACTTGGGCTCTGGAGGGAGGCCTGCACACCACAACTGCATACTCTAGAAGTGTTTCTTAACTGCCCAGCCAAAAAAATCCCAACTACCCACATTTACTCATTGGAGTTTTATGTTACATTATTTTTAGGAATATTCAGTTTGTCTCTGCAACTCCTGGGACTGAAAAAAATATTATTTTGAACCCAAAGTGTTCCTGTGAATATATGCTTAATATCTGAGACTGTGTGCTTCATGAATATATTCTCTCATAAATGTACTCCTCTTAAAAACATTCTTATAAATATATTCATGAATATATTTCTTAACAGATTCTCGAATATTCAGAATCCTTATACATAGATTCTTCCTATGAATCCATTTATTAAAGAATATGTCCAGAGGAAATCTTTCTCCAAAATGCATTCTGGTGATGCCCAGTCTGCCTCCACCCATCTCTGCTCTCTACTTCCTAGCTGCGGTAGGGAACTGGGACAACCAAACTCCCTGAAATGACAGTGTGAAAACAAGACACACATTGCTCAACTCACACTTCTGAGCTAAACAAGTACGTTTGCTGACTGGGCCCTTTGGTGTATTGGTGATCACCAGTTGGATTTCTTGCTGAAACTGCCTCAGGTCTTCACACACAACCATATGTACATGTGTGTATATACACACATATATTCCCTCTCTGGAGGATGGTGGACTTTGAATCCAGTGATCCAGGGATCAATAAAACATACTTCTGCTGGCTGTCACTGCAGAACATTTCAGCCAGGAGGCCCAGGGACATCCAGCGGACGTCCAGAAAGCCAGGCAGACTCCACACGTGAAGGATGAGAGCTCGAGAACAGAGCGCATCGTCCCATGCGTGTCCGGGCCGCAGGGACTGGGGCACGCTAAGCAGTGTCCCCATCATTCTTATTAACAGTGACACACAGCAATGACAGAGCTAAAGAGAAGAAAGAGAAGCGCTGCGGAGAGACACAGTCAGAATTAAACAGAGAGCGGAAAGCAAAAGGTGAGAGGAGACTTTTAAGTCTGTCTCTATTTCCCTATAATTATTACATTATTAGTAAATGTGTGCAGCGTAGATTAATGACATGCAGCTTGGGGAACTGATGCTTCGTAAGCATTTTTTATTTCCACTTTTCCTCCTCACCCTTCTTTTCTCCCTCCTCGTTCATCTTTGAGCTTAAGGTACTGAGAGTTGATTCATTTTTAAACCAACAGTTCTAGTTCATGAGATCAGAGAGTTATTTTGTGCCCTGGCTCCATTGTAGAGGGACCAGTCAGTTCCGCTCTGCTTCAGTTAAGTTAGATTGTGTTCTCTTTGATTTTGAAATCTGGGCTTCGAGGCAAAACGATGCATGAAGGCACCAAGTGCCGAGGAATCCCAGATTAAGCTGGGACGTTCCTTCACGAACTGAATCTCACTTAAAATCGGTTCTGTTAAATATGCGTGAGATCTGTCTGGAAATACAGGAGCCAGTATTTCATTGTGAAATGCTGAGGTCTCCAAGGTTTCCAGGGTCTTTCAGGAAGCAAAAAAACCCGTCAAGAGCTATTGACTGCTATTAGCCTAGCTTCATCCTTTATTTTTTTTAAGTAATAAAAAGAAAGGTATGTTTGCAAGATCTCTACTTTAGTTCTTCTGTTTCGGTGACGGTACCAAAGACTAGGTAACTTAGAAACAACAGAAATGTATTTCTCACAGAATTCTTTATTTCGTCTGTAATTTTTTTCCTAGAATCTGGGAAGCCTAGGAGTATGGGTGTTCGCAAACTGGAGAAAGCTGTCCAGCTGTGCCATCAGGAAGAAGGCAGGAGGAAGACCAAAGGCAGAAGAGAGCGGAAGAGGGAAGTGGGTGAAAGGCAGGAATGAGTGGAAGGCAGAAGTGAGCGGAAGGCAGAAGTGGAAGCCGAAAGAGGAAGAGAGACAATATGGAGCCGCCCTGGGTTTTGTCACCAGCCCACACCGTGAGGATGATGTCACTGCATCTGTGAGGGCCGAGTCCTCCCGTACTGCTGCAGGGGCCATCCAGAGCCACCCAGAAACTGTGGGACACCTTCAAACCACAGTACAACAGGTTATGGCCACATTTCTGTGTCAGGAGGCACGCCCCAGGTAGAATGGGCATTCGTGGTTTCCTTCCCAAAAAGCAGTGGTTTCTCCAGAAATTATTCCATGGTGTGAATTAGAATACACTCTGATAGTTTACTTCAAAAGGCAGTGAAGGTTCTGACAAAGAGTCAAAAAAAAATCTTCAAAAATAGTTTGTAAAATGAAGACTCAGACAAAATAATAATTGAATGTTTTCATTTTCACTTTTCAATGAGTTGTAACTAGCTTCCAAAAATCCCACTTCTTCTTCTTATTATTATTCCTTTTCTTATTTTTATTCCTTTTAAAGCATGGATCTGTTTTTTTCCAAGCCCTTGTTAACTATTAGTATGCAATGTGAAGTTGTCCTTCCTGACCTTCCAGAAGGGTTACCTGGGAGCCTTTTGGACTAGGAGAGATAAGTCTACAATTAGATGGAGAATGTTGCAAAGACATATCACACATCTATAGTGATTCTGAAATATCCTTCAAAGGAACCAGCAAATTCACCTGAGAAGGTGTCCCTGTCTATCCATGTAGAAAAAAGTTTTTAAAATATTCATTTGACTAGTATTTACTGAGAGCTTACTATGTGCCCAGCTATGTACATTTGGGATGTAGCTTTGGACAAACCAAATAAATACTCTTCTTAAAGCTTAAATTGAAGGAGAAGGAGACAGGGAATAAATAGATATGAAAATATGAAGATGAATAGAGAAAAGATAAAAAGAAAAGTCTTAACAGACATGTCCAACCCATGGTATGCCAGATTTTTGCCCCTCTATTTGAGTAGAGAGGGACCGTCCTGGACCAGATACAAAACATATAATAGAGTTAATGTATGTAAGTAATCAAACTTTGGAAAAAATTTTATTCTAACATTAGAGAAAATTAACAAGGGCAAAAACCCGAATGCCTCAGGTTAAACGTGACTGGAGTTTATGCAGTAGAGATATCAATTTTCTGGCCCTCAGATGTCAATAGAAAATATGGGCAGTCGGTGCCTTCGGGTAGAATCTTCTGGTGTTAAGGTACATGAGTCACAGACACATAGCTGTGAACACCTGCCTGTGGCTGCTGCCCTTCCGAGGTCATAGTTTGAGCTCTGCCATTGTAAAGCATAATATACTCACACAGCCCTGACCCTCCAACCGACCTCCTCACTGAGGCGCCCCTCAGCACATATGGCTCGTGACTGACTCAGAGTTGTGAATATAATAACTTTAAGTACTAGGTGGTTGTTAGCTGTTAGGTGACCTATTGCCTGGATATTTCTGTCCCTTTCTTCCCTTCGGATTATAAGAGGCAATTAACAAGGAGTCATCAGAGATACTTGTAATGTGATTAACCAAGATTGTCAGCAGGCAGGTAATTTTAAATACTGCCGAGGTTTAAATACAGACTCATTAATTTTAGCTCAGGGGTAGTCTAATATTTATTATGCATACAGAAGAATCTCAAGTCTGAATGTTTCCACATAGCTGTGCTCGGTAATCCTGCAAAAAAATGATCCACCGGATACTTGGTTCTCCCAGTCTCTCTGGGGGTGTGGCGAAAGGTTAAGGTGGTGAGTTGAGAGTGGATGGTACTGAAGGAAGAAAGACGGCGGCATGACAGAATGATCCTGGCACAAAGGTGGGAAATACTGACCTTTTCTGAGACGTTACGCTAAGTAATTAGAAGAGGTCCCACGTGATGGCTGTTTTCAATCCCCCCATACATTTTTCCGATTAGTCATTTTCGTATATGCTAATTGAAAATGAATCAGCCTTAAGGGAATGCACAGTTTTAGCAAAAGTAATTTATTGTATCTATTTATTAATTTATCAGGCACATTCACTTACCCTGAAAAGTCTGTAAGTTATAATAGCCTGTCAAGGTCAGAGCCGGGAGCAAGCTACTGTTCAAGACCTCTTGGGAGAACAAGACCAATTTGGTGTGTGCGGATAGCTGGTTGAAATTTGAAAAGTCATTTGGAACTTGTGACCATGCTGAGCAGACTCAGGTTGACAGAAATGTATTGCACGATTCAATCTGTGTTATGTCCTAGGCAGTGGGAGTGCCCACCCGCCTTCTGGAAGAAACAATAAAAAAGTCAGCTTCACTAACTTAAAAACCATAAGCTCCAAGGTATGTACTCCACTTTTTACTGATTTTAAGCTAGCAAAAAATATTCACTCGCACAATCCCATTTGGCTCTCATTCTCCATTGCCTCATAGACAATAAATCATTACACACACCCTGCTCAGAAGGCAACTCCAAGACTTCTTTGACCTTGATGGGACACACCCAGAAAGGATTGCATAGCCAGAACGTGCGTTAAGTACTTGGACCACCACAGGGTCATACTCATCTTTGTTATCATTTCCAAAATAGCACTGACACCAGCTCCCCTAGGAGCTCATTTTTCTTGCAGAGAGAATACTTTTATCTTGTTGACTTTTCCCACGTGCTGTGTGCTCACCAGTACATGCACACGGGAGGTAGATAGAACTTAACACATAACCACTGGATGGCACAGAAGAAACAATTTATATTTATTGAAAAAATAGAGAAGAAAAAAGAATGTGCATTTCCAGGACTAACTGAAATCCTTCCCACATCTGCTTACCATGCAGGTCCCCTTGCACCTCTATTATCATTTTTTATATATTGTTGATGACTCTAATGGCATCCCTCCTTAGTGTTTTCTGAACTAAATCATCATTCTTTTAGTTTGACTTCTTTTTTCAGGCTTCTTTTTGCAAAAATTCCAGTTTTGCCTATTACTTCTGCTTGGTTTCTGATCTTCATCTATGCTAAACTTCACAGCTACTGGGTCCATGCAGAAGCCTCCTTCTCCGCTCTGGATGGTCCTTTAGATGCCAGCTGCTGTCGTTCTCCACAGGGGCTTTCTCCTGATAACAGCCAACAGTGTCACAGGTATCTTCAGTCTTCTTCCATGCCAACTCATGTAAAAGTGTGATCTCGGGAACATGGTGGGGAGGCCGCCCAGAAAGCCACTGCCTCATGCCATGCAGTCTTGCTGTTGATGGAAGCAGGAGGCCTAGTGAAATGCAGAGAATTCCTAGAGGTGGCTATTTTATTAGCACTTGGTGACAAGCAAGCTAAGTAAGGCTCTTGATGAAGAGGCTTTAGGCAGATTGAATACCATGTTCAGACACAAGGATGTTACCTGAGTGCTGTATTGGATTTCCTATATCTGACTTCCGGGGTGTCTGGCTATTTGCTTTGAAGATTTTTTTTTTTTTAATTTGACTTGGTTCACTTTTCCTCTGTCCATTTGAAATTTCTTTCTCATTGATAATTAGTATCCCCTGGTCTAAGCAACTCTGACACTTTTTAAAAAATATATTTGCTGCAGCACCTGGCCCAAGGCTGAGAAGACAGTAACTCTCCAAGTATATGCTGGGCTACATGAGAAGTGGGTATGCACAAAACTAAAATGTCTCTTCCTGAAGACTTGACTTTCCATAGAGAACCAAGCAATAAAATAAATAACTTGCTTTGAATAAGGCTAACACCTGTCAGCCAAGTTCTTTCTGGGCCTGCCTTTCTTGAACACTTTATGCTGTGGCAAGACATGACACCAGGTCAGGGAGACCTGTGGTAGCACGGTTGTAACCAGAATCTCCATGGTCTAAACCAAGCCCAGCAGCCCCCGCATATGGGCAAGTGCGTGAGAAATGACGGAAGTGCCACCATGATTGTTACAGCAAAGGTACTCTTGGTTTAGCCTACCCAAAGGAGCTAACTAGGCTTGGTATAGTTGAGGAGAAGAAAAATTGGTTTCTAAAAGTAACTCTAAAAGTAGCTGGACAAAATATTACTTAATAATTAATATTTTCTTCAATTGCCAAATATTTATTGAGCATCTACATATATTAGTCACTGTACACTCAAGTAGGTACATATAGAAGTTATGATCTTTGAATATGTATGGATGAAATGACTAAAGAAATGAACAAGTCAGGATTACAATATAATTTGTTATTTTTGTTTTATATATACATGATTTATAGATTCAGTGACACATTAGAAACATACGGCTTGGGGAATCAGCGTCCATCTGCACTGATTTGGGCTTGTTTTTCTTTCCCTCTTCTCCTTGCCCAATGCCTTTCTCCCCTCAGTTCCCACTTTCAGAGATTCACCACTTTCCCAGCCGTCCCTCACCCCTCTTCTTATCTTATTCCTCATCTAAGGGCATTTTTATGCAAGTATTATTGTGGATTTCACAGTAGGGACACCTATCAGTAGTCTTTTGTCTTTGGTCCATTTTGCTGAGCATTATTGGCTCAAGGTGGCCCCGTTTTCGTTCAAATGCTTCGCGTCTGTCTTTCCTTGTGGCTCATAGTATTCTGTTGTGTACAGGTACCTCATCTTCCCTACCCATTCCCCTACTGATGGGCAGGTGGGTTGTTTGCAGGATTTGGCTATTATGAATTGCACTGCTATAAACATGGAGATGCGTGTGTCTTTATTGTATGCTGACTTTATTTCTTTTAGGAACCTGCCCAGTAGAACAGTAGCTGGATCGAATGAGATTACTGCTCTCAGCTTTCTACGGAGTCTTCGGACATCTCTCCGTAATGACTGAGCCAGACTGCAACCCCACCAACAGGGTAAAAGTTTTTCTTTTTATCCACATCCTTGCCAACAACTGTTGATTTTGAGTTCTTAATGTAGGCCACTCTCCCTAGGGTGAGATGGAACCTCAGGGTTGTTTTAATTTGCATTTCTGTGCATCCAGTGGTGATAAACACTCTCTTGTGTGCTTGTTGGACAATTGTTTTGTCCCTGCTAAGAACCTTTCCATTCCATCTGTCTGCTTCTTGATGGGGTCATTTTTTTTTTGGGGGGGGGGGGTTGAGTTCTTTATATATTCTAGATGTTAACCCTCTGTCTGACGTATTGCTGGTAGATTTTCTCCCGCTCCGTGGGTTGCCTGTTCCACTTTGCTGATTGTTTCTTTTGCTGGGCAAAAGCTTTGTAGTTTAATTCAGTCCCATTGTTGATTTTTGCTGTTATTTCTTTTGTTTGTTTATTTTTTGAGACAGAATCTCACTCTGTAACCCAGGCTGGCCTTGGACTCAGGACAATTCCCTACCTCAGCTTTCCAAGTGCTAGGATTACAGGCATGCAGCACCACCCCCGGCTTTACGTGATGCTGGGGTATCGAACTCAGGGCCTTGCACTTCCAATGCAATAGGTTTAACTGCTGTGCCATTCCTCTAGCCCCTCTTGCTACTATTTCTTATGCAGCTGGCATCCTGCTCAGAAAATCCTTTTCTGCCCCTGTCTCTAGGGTTTTGCCTGTTTTGTCTTCCAGTAAGTCCTGTGTTTCTGTTTCGATATCCAGTTCATTGACCCAATTTGATCTGATTTTAGTTTGTGGTGACAGATATGGATAATAATTCTTAAACTACAAAAAGCCTTTGACAGTTCACAATTTGCATCAAATATTTCAGAGGGTCTGAAATGTTTGTCCCAATTTTTTTGACTGTGTTCCTTAGAAACGGAGACCCTTTGGGTCACAACCCAGGATACACATACATTTCTGCTCAATTGCATTGTGTTTGCTTCATAATGTTGTTCCCAAAGCATTAAATTCATGACCCATGGGCTGTGATCAAGTTGGTAAAGCTCTGGCCTGGGTTTCTCTGCAGCAGAGGCCACAGCCCTAATCATACATGTGTCAGAATCAACAGGGGCTGACTGACACGTAGGCCCTACTGTAGACTCTGTGCAGCAGGGTCTGGAGACAGGGCTGCACACTGGCAGGAGTGCTTTGTGTTGTTGTGGTTGTTTTCTTGTTTGTTTCTAAGCCCCTATATGATTCTCATGAGCTGAGAGGGTTAAGAATCACTATTCTCCATAGTAGGAAAAATTCCGAATCACTACCATCTTTTGCCATTTCAGTAATATGTGCACTTTCAGAAAAGCAAGTGTCTTAGTTACTTTCTCATTGCTGTGGCAGAATACCCAGCACGTTAAAGGAGGAAAGATGTCCCGTAGTTCCCACTTCCAGAAGGTCCCACATGCTCTGTGCAGCTGGAAATGGTGAAAAGACATGGCAGAGGCTGGAGAGCTGCTAACAGTACTGGAGACAGAAAGCCAAGGGAAGCCGACTCGGGCAAGGGCAGAACCTTCCCAGGAAGAATCTCTAACAATGGTTTTTCTTCCTTCATTTAGTTTAAGCTGTCTGTTGGGCCCCATACAGTCAGGCCAGGGTGTGTACAGGGGGGTGCCCCTCCCACCTAGGGTGCCCTTACCACATTTTCTAGACCACAGGTCAAGAGCACAAACCTGAAAGCTTTGGGTGCCCCACCCCTCAACAAATATTCCTCCAGGCCAAGCCCTAAATATCCACCCCTTCCAGCCAGGTCTCACCTCCCCACAGCACATGGTTCTAGAGTTATCCCTACTGTCCACATACACGAGGCTTTGGAGGGAGACTGCAGATCCAAACCAAGCAGCAAGCTGAGTATAGATGGCTACAGAATGGAGAGGAAGTCTCGGGTCAACGCGTCAGGCTGCGTTTCCACCGTGTAAAGACAAATGTGAGAAACAGCTCCTCCCATGTCCTCCTCCAAAGGTCAACAGGAACCCATGTTGGTTCCTCAAGTTTATGTTTCCTGATAACTTTAATGTGTTGTCAAGTTAACAAGTGCCTGTTGGTATGTGGGGGATTACATTGGATTTATGGATTTAGTCAGGGCAAACTGATACCTTCCATCCAAGAATGTTGTAGGTTTTCCTGTTTATTTGTGTTTTTATTTTTTATGTCCTTTATGAAGTATTACAGATTTTAATAGTTCCTGTATGTTTCTCACTGAATTTATACCTAGTTTTTTTTATGACATTATAAGTGAGATCATTTGCTCTATTATATTTTATGGATGAATAATAATTGTTCACTGAAAAGCACCAAATGTGGATATTGATTTTGAAAATAGGCCATCTAAATGAACTATCTTCTGTAGCTAGAAATCTTTTTCCAGTTTATTCTTTTTGAAAACAGAAATAACTTATCTCCTCAGTTAAAGTATTGACACCTCAGTTTTTCTACCTAATTACCTCAGCTAGTGCTATCAAAACAATGTGTTTAAAATTAAGATGCCTACAAAAGTAGTATCTATTATACTAATGGCTTATGGCTGATAATGGTACAGATTAAGTATTCTGGGACGTTAAAAGTATGAAGAAGCTGTTGGAGGAACACCACAAAGATTAAAGCGCTTGTCTAGCAAGCTTAAGGCCCTGAGTTCAATTCCCCAGCATCACATAAAGCTGGGTGTGGTGGTGACACCTATAATCCCAGCACTCGGGAGGCTGAGGCAGGATGATTGGTATGAGTTTGAGGCCAGCCTGGGCTCCACAGTGAGTTCAGGAGCAGCCTGGACTGCAGAGAGACTCTCTCAAAAATAAATAAATATAAATAATAAATAAAAATGAGAAGAAACAGAAAAGTTGGTAGAATCACTTTTGAGAGTTTTATTCAATTATTTTTTAAAAAAGAGTCACCCAGCTATAAATGAAATACCATTTTTTTCATGTTTGTTAATATCACAGCTAAGATGTTGTCTTTAATATTATAGCAGATTTGCCCACAGTTTTTAACTATCATGGTCAGGTTTGATTCCTATATTTTATAGCTCTGTAAAAATAATTTATTATTCATTCTTTTTTGTTTTAGAATAGCTTAAAGAGAGTAGAAAGTATTCCTTGAGTTTAATTCACTTTAAATGTCTGATCTTACAAGGTTTTTTAAAGCTTCTAACAAGTGCCTAGTGTTTCTCTCTAGCAATTTATATGGTTTTGTAGAACTGCCAGAGAAAACCCAGGGCATCTAATTAAATGCTAATTTCAGAAAGTAGCCAACACTGTTAATCTATGTCTCAAATATTGAATGAGCCATATTTACACTAAAAACAAATCATTATTAGGAAATTCAAATTTGCATTAGCTAAGCTTGGCAACTCTACTTGTATATTTCCCTATGTTTTGTATTTTGGTAATAAATTAATAAATATTTTCCTAGAAATTTTAAATTTTTATTTAGATTTTTCAAAAGTGTTATCACAGCATAAAGTGGAGGGGTCTCTTGAAGTATTTTCTCCTTGCTGATTTTGTGATTTCCCTCTTCCTTGATTGGGTCAGCAAGGGGTCTGTCTCTTTGGTTGTTGTTAAATTAAAAACCGTTCTTGGAATCACTGTCCATTCCCCTTGCTTTCCCAATGAGCGAATTAGAAAGGCTTATGTTTCTGCCTCCGCATAGTCCCTCCTCATATGTTCCCGAGGTTGATTTTGCCCTTCCAAGGAGAAATCAAGGCTGAAGGTGAGATTGCGGCCTCCCAAGGCCTGCTCCGAGGAGCAGAAGCGGGAGGCAAGGGGGGCTCCAGGAGGATCCCGAGGGGGTTCAGCATTAGCTGACTGGGGTTGGGAGGAGTGAGCTCAGAAGGAACTTGGGAATGGGCAGCCGCAGGCAGAGCCAGGAGAGCAGAAGACCCCTTAGTCACTCCAAGTCACAGCTCATTTGTTCATAAAACGGGAATGGTAGGACTCACCTTAGAATTCTCATTGTGCTGGCCAAATCCCCGGCATGCTGTGGATGCCCCGGTACCCTCATGATGCCTCAGGTCCTCTGTGGTTGGGGGCAGATCTCTGTGCCCGCTTACTGTGCGAGTCCTCTTTGTTGATCCTCACTCCGCTTGGGTTTGACGCTGTTCCTGGTGCCAAGTCCCATTGCTTCTGTGGTTACTCTGTGTATGTCCCCCACACCCCACGTTGTGTGTTTCAGGGCTGCGGTATATGTCAGGGTGCTCCAGAGGCATAGAACCAGCAATGATAACAAATGTTACATAGAGAGATAGATAGGTGGATGACAGGTAGGTAGACAGACAGACAGATGGATGAAAGAGAAGCTCTTTTTTGCTCGTCTTCAGTTGAGCTGCAGTGGCTGCCTCCCTGTCTCAGGTCAGTGCGAGCTTCGCCTTTCATGATGATTCCAATGGGGGGAGAGCTCGAGCTGCATGGTGAGACCCGGAGCCCCGGGGGATGGGGACACACCATCATGGGGTTAGGAGCCCATCGTTCCTCGGGTGGCACTCAGCAGCCACACTTGCTACATTTGTGATCACACGGTGTTCAGACACACAAGAGAATTTCCAGAACTGCTTCAGAAAGTAACAAGAATGGTGGGATGAGTGTGTTTCAAGTGAGGAGGAGGATTTTGAAGGAATTATTTTATCGTAATAATCTTTTTTATTTAAGCACACATGTAATTTTAATCGGCTCTTCTGTATCTACTATGATGTTGCCCTCATCCCCACAACACAACCCCCACAGCTGGCAGACAGGGCAAAAGAGGGCCATCCGAACACCTGTGCCGGGGTCAGCAAGACAGTCCTGTCTCTTCTTGCCTCCTTTATGTATAACATGGTCCATCAGTCTTTGCCTGACCCTTGGGCTTTCTTTCTATACTCTTCCTGGAACCATTCCATAATAAAACTACTAACCCCATGGGACTACTTGAATTTAAATGAGATTGGTGAAATCTAAGGACAGTTACTCAATTCCAGCACGTAATGGCCACACATGCATGGCTGTTGGCCCAGGGCTCTGATGACACAATGCTACTGTTAACACGGAATGCTCTGGTGTCCACTTCTGCTCTGCAGTGCCTCAGAAAGTCACGCTGTCACCTTGGAAGGCAAAGCCAGCAGGGCAACCCCTGCATGTGCACCCCCAGCCTGCTGTCCTCCCTTCCAGGAATAAAACACGGTGACTGCTACTGGAATCTAGGAAAGCCCCAGATGGCCAACTCAGACAACAGAAATTTCACTTAAAAATATTTCCACATGGAAAGAAGAAAATTCTGTAACTGTCACCTAAAGTTGAGTGGCAGGGTTTCTTTCTTTGTTTTTTATTTTTATTTTTAAAGAAAACAGCCAGATCCAGTGGCGTAGGCCTGTAATCCCAGAGAGACTGAGACAGGAGGATCGCAAATTCAAGTCCAGCCTGGGCAACTTAGTGAAACCCTGTCTCAACATCAAAACCAAACGTGAGCTCAGGATGAAGTCCAAGGGCTGGAATCCCACTACCACAAAAAGCAGGGGGCTATAATTGATGGGGAGATTTTAGAACATGAAGACAGATAACAAGTTTACATATTAAAAGCAGTAAAAAGTTAATGCTGTTACATGGATTTGCAGATCTTGTGGTAGACTGGCATCCTACCCTGGGCCTGGCAGACAAGACTAAAAATCCACACGGAGTCACTCATGCCAACGCCCCACGTCACAAGTGGAAACAAATCTCTTCATCCAAGGTGTCAGGATCAGAGGAACAGCAGCCACATTTCCCAAAAAGGCCCTTTTCAACGAGAGTGATCATGAACTTCCCTCGACTTTAACTCTTACACAAAAAGTCAACTTGGATACAACCTGGTGTTAAATAACCAGTTATTTTTCTATTGTTCTCTCTCCCTAGTGCCACTCTGCTGGGAGCCAGCCGGCCTTTCTGTCCTTGTCACTCCAGCTTTCTTCCGCCCTTCTCTGTCTATAAAGCCAACCCACTGTGCTCAGTTCTTCAGAACACTTATTCTATTTTTTGGATTGAAGTGCTTCTCAATTCTGTAATGAAAATGAAGCTAATTAAGATCTTTAACATGTGGTAATTTTGTCCTTTGACTACAGAGAAAATCTCTTTGCCTCAAATATAACTGCAAAGAGTTTATGGTACATAAATATATCTTCAAAATGAGTAAGATGATGACTAATCTAATATAGAATAGTGGAAAAGAATATAAATAAAAGAAAAATTATGCATAATCATAAAAAATTCACTATTACTAGCAGTCAGATAAAAGTGAAAAGATCAGATAGCACTCGGAGTGTAGGTCATTGATAGAGCACACGCTTAGTCTCTGCTATGGGTTCTCTCCTCAGTACCAAAAATAACCTCAAATAATGAAACAACATATTCTGGCTCTAAAATATTTGACAAATAATCCATAGACCATGAGGTCGAGGATAGGAAGAAAAGTACTCTCTCTCTCTTTCTTTCTCTCTCTCTCTTTCTGGACAGCAAACCTTTGGAAAGCTTTGTCTAACTTCTGTGCCTTTTTTTAACCCCCACCAGCACAAGCCAGAGCCAGCATTATGGTGGTGTGAGCCTCAGATCACAGAATCTGCGCTAACAAAGATCACCAGCTACTTGTTATTAAACCCGATACTAGTGTTTCCATCACCACTTGACCTGGTTGGCCGACGCCCATGTGCTGAGAACCAGCCCCTCACTTTCAAGCCACCATGCCCTGCCTCCTGTGCTGTTACCCAGCCCGCCTCCTTGCCTGGCCACTGCTCTGCAAGGTCCTTTGCTTTGCCGGTGTCTGCTGTGTCCTGGCCCTGCGTCTTCCCACTGAGCCCTCTCGTCCACCTATCAGGTACATAGATAGACACCTCTCCTAACAGTGTGGCCCCTACATAATTGCCCAATATTTATTTAAGTCCAACATTTGCAGAGTCGGCACAGAAAGCCAAACTCCTGCAGTTGATCAGATACCGTCTTAGAAGCAAATACGGATTGTCATCTTGGTCCTTGAGGGCTTTGGGTCCTCCCTTCACTGCTGACCAGAACACTCCTCCTGGGTGAGAGCTGTTGGGTAGGTATTTGTGTCTCATGATGGTGCTTCTGGGCCCCCTTTGGAGGTTGGAAACTCAGGTTGCTAAGTGCCCAGCCTGGTCCTCACTCTGCCTGATTAGAGATCAAAGACTCCTGAACCTGTGGTCGTCAGCCCAAAGTTCCTTCCCCAGATCCAGGCCTGTGAATATAAGAGCTCATTTTGTGCCAGACTTCATGGTATAGGCCCATAATCTCAGCACTCTGGGAGGCTGAGACGGGAGGATCAAGGATCACAAACTCAAGTCCAGCCCGGCCGACTTAACAACTTAGCAAGGCCCTGTCTGTCTTAGTTACTTTTTCATTGCTGTGTCAAAATACCCAACATGACAACTTTAGGGAGGAAAGACTTGTTTTAGTTCACAGTTCAGAAGGTCACAGTCCATTTGCGGGTGATCGTCAACAGTGGGAGCACATAGCAGAGACGGAGGTGGAGGTGGCTCCTCGTGACCACGCAAACAGGAAGCCACATCCCAGAAGGAAGCAGGTAAGTAGCATGTACACTGCCAGGTCCTGTCCCCAAGACACACCCCTTCTGAGTCCAGCCTGTGTTCTGCCTCTTCCAGGTTTAAGCCCCTAATGTACCATATGCCTGTAATCTGTAAATTAGCACATGCCTGTCTTCCACCACATACCCATAATCCGCACACACCCATAATCCACCCCTCTAGATCAGGCCCCTAACAGCACATGGTTCCATATATAATCCATCACATCCAAATATATGAGACTTTTGAGGGACTTTCCAGATCCAAACCACAATACTGTCTCAAAATCAAAAGTAAAAATGGGCTCAAAGTGTAGCTCGGTGGGGCTGACCTGGGCTCAATCCCCCAGTGACACAAAGAAAACAAAGGAGAGTTCACAGTGTTTCCCAATTTATGTTGCAGGAAATCAGACAGGCCCATTGTAGATGTTGGTAAATATCCTTCTTGTTCTCTCCATGTGTGTGAGCAGTTGGCAAGGCCAACCGCGCCCTGACCCATGGCTAGGGAAGAAGCAATGGGCCTGCAGGGGATGGAGGAAGGTAGAGGACCCTACCGTCAGGCATACCGTTGCGCAGGGTGTCCAGAGTCCCCACACGCCGGTGGCAACAGCGGGTCTGCCTACATCTGGAATGTGCAGCGCCCTGTTGTAGAGGCTCTTCTCCTTTGCTTCCCAACTTGGTATTTTTACAGTGAGTGAGCAGGTGCAGCCAGCCAGCGCCTGCTTTCCTGTGTCCTTTCCGCCTGGCTGGCGCTCCTACCTCCCAGCTGTCTACATCAGACAAACTCAGGAGCTCTCCAACCTTTTCCTGGGTCAAATCAGTCACTGAGTCCTGTTGATCCTTCACCCCAACTCACCTGGGAGCTGTCCTCTATCTACCACAGTGACCTTTCCCTCCCTGAGTGATGGTTCTTCTTACCTGAGCTACACACCTGGCCTCCCAGAGGGCTTCCTGCCTGCAGCCTGCTTCTGTCTAGTGACCTTCATTCTGCAGGCTTGACCACTTCCTGAGAGCATGTGACTATCGCCTTGCTGCCCCTCAGACTGTGACCAGACCCTCAGACAGCCCGAGACATTCTGATGGTGTGACCTCATCTCTGCAGGTGCTTCTCCAACACTGTATAATTCAGTGACACTGTTCCGCTTGCAGGAACTTGATGCACCCGTAGTCTCCACAAATCTTCGTGTACCCCATTTCTTCCTCAAAACACTGTCTATCCTCCACCTCCTGTGCTCCTGGGAAATTTCCTTGGGGCCCAGCTTGGATGCCCCCCTTCAGCCATCATGAGAGCCCCACGGCAGGGTCAGCTTCCTGCCTGGTGTCCCATCTGGTAGCACCCACATCTTCCTGAACACGAGCACTCCAATGTAAACCTTTCTAACCTTTCTCCATACCCTGCAGGCGGTTTGGGCAGCCCTGCTGCCTTCTCTAGCCACAGGGTCAGGATATGACCTGGCATTGCTGTCAACCAACAGGCACTGACAGAATTATAAATGTCTAAAATGTGCCTGTTTGCCTTATTTTGTTTATTATATCTATAACCAAATGCCTTAGACTGGGTCAAGTGAGGTGTCAACTGAGACGTAGAAGGGGCGTGGAGCAGGGATGCAGTGGAAGTGCATTACTCTCTTTTTTACTTCTTCTCCGCTTTTAAAGAAACTCCCCTTACCTGGAGTGAGCTGCCTTGCTGACGGCCTGTTCCACAAGGTTGTGCTGACAGTGTAGAGGAGGCAGCGTCGTAGCCCACTGGCTGGCACTGGCAGACAACGGGTTCACCGGCGGTTCCAACCACCACACAGCCTTCCCTTCCTGCCTGAGTGAGGCACCCTTCAGCGTTCATTCCCTGGGTTGTTTCCAGAAAGTCATACCAACTACTCTTTTTAACAGTGCATGCTCTGGGAAGTGAAATCATTTCTTCTGAGAGGAAAGGAGAAATGATCTTGGCTTATTCTTTCATAACTACATTTATTTGCTTAGGAGATTTTTCTCCATGTCCCTGAGTCATATTTTACTAGAACATCAAACGTAAACCTTTTTCTTTTTATCAGAAGGCTGACATTCTCCTACAACATTTCATAATAATCTGCTCAAAGAGCACATTGAACGTATATGAAATGTATATGAAATAAAGCCATCTAGGGCTAGAGATATTACAAGCCTCAAGCTAGCAAGCTGGCTTCATAAGGAACCACAGAGCTTGCAGGATCAAAACGCATACAGAAGCCCGGGGAAAGTCTGCCTCTCCCCGCCCGCATGGTGAGTTCTGCTCATTTCAGGCCATGCTACAGGAAACGGTCTCAAATCAGATTACTTTTGACTGGTTCCCCCACCACCACCACCACTTAAATAAAAATGGGCTGTGTGGAATAACTAGCATCAAATTTAAAATATGCCAACTCAGTAGCTGCCCTAGCTCCTGATTCTATCCTGTTGAGCTCAGGGTCACATGGAAAATTCCAATAACTTCTTGAAAGACTAACAATCTCTGTCTACCCTTTACTGCCATTTTTCAAATGTTTGTGAAACCCTCTTCTTATCAACCTTAGGGAACTTTCTTCAGTGAAACTAAATTTGAGGACTTATTCCTGAAAGTGTTGCACAGGTCGGAATTATACAGAGTTGCAATGAAGGCACTCTGGCGCTGATGCGCAGCGTTGGAAATATTGTCACCCTGAGAAAAAGGTGTGTGTGCCGATGAGATCAAAGCTGCCGCTGCCCCACGCAGGCTTACCCTCCACTAACCACCAGAAGCCTTCCCTGATGGGATGCACCCAGATAGATCCCTTCGTCCCCCTCACGCCCACTGCCCCTGGAAGCTTCCAAGGCCTCATAAACCAGATGTGGCCTTTGCACTAAGAACTCCCTCATATTAAGCTAAACTTCCTGTGGGATTTATATCCTGGAGACCTTGGACATCTAAGGCTTATATTCTCGTGGCCCTTCTTGCTAGACAGATGCAAAATTCAGCTCCTTCCTCAGCTTACAACACAAGTGTACAAAAACTAACGTTATTAAAGGTTGGGGATCATTAGGAAAGGCCATACCTTTCCAGTGACATAGGATCTTATTATATACATCCTAGCCCTGAATTATCCTTTGAGCCACTCTTTGTCTACCCACTCCAGTCAGTGAGATCTCTCATTGGCCCTTCCCGCACATATAACCCAGATTCCCCATCTCATTTCTATGGCCTCAACTTCCTGGACCACCTTCTGAACTTTCCCCCATTCTTCTTGGAGGTTTGCAGAACAGTTCTGCCTTCTCCAGGCCCTGCTGCCAAACACACCGAGGTCCTCCACCAGGTCCCAGGATCCCCCCCATCATGTCCTAAGATCCCTTTCCCTGAGAAGGATCATGAGTTTTTATACATCATTTTGCCATTACAGTATACATTTTTCCTGAGTTTTGACTTACTTTGATTTTTTTTTCTTTTAGCATTCTACATCTTTTTCACTTTTGCTGGATGCCATCCAATTTTTTGCAGCTCATAAGGCTGCAGTCTCACATTTTCATTGGCATAACAAACATATTTGCTCCTCAAATGAATACTTTGGAGAATGATGCATTCTCTTTTACAATTTGACTGATAGTTAAATTGCCTGTGGTGGGGCAGACAGGAATTTTCTCTTCTTTATAGGTCCTGTTGGTACTGCCATAAATCTTTCTTAATCTAAATGAATAAAAGTGGCTATGAGAAGCTAAGAAAAATAGTTCTCTCATATTCTAGGGGTGAGAAAATACTATTGCTCAATGCCTGATGATGTTATAGGTATTCAGGCCATGACAGCAACAAAATCAGTGTGAAATTTTCAGAAATATATGTTTACCATTACTTCGTAGCATCATTTTTATACCAGGAAGTCTTGGGTTTGTTTTTACTTTAACAGAAAAAGCAATGTCCCATTTAATGGTTGTTATTTCCTTTCTTAATGGAATGTGTGTTTTTTTTTTTTTCCACTGGTCAAACACTTTCTGGGCTGTGTTAATTGGAGGAAAAAAAACCTCCAAATGATCAAAACCTATTTTTATTTTAGCAACCTTTTCAGATTAGTGTGTGCTAATACCACATAAAAACCAGTCAGATGAGGTTGTGCACACCTGTAATCCCAGCACTCAGAAAGCTGAGGCAGGAGGATAGCCATGAATTTGAGTCCAGCTTGGACTACACAGTGCACTCAGGACCCGCCTGGACTATTGAGCAAGATCTTGTCTCCAAGTATTTCCTTTCTTGTCTTGGGAGCACCCAGGGATAGGTGGGATATACATCTGGATGTGTCTGAGTGGGTTATAGATGTGTGACCCTGGAGTCTGTCTGGTCTCTCACCTTTCCATCTCTGGATTCTACTTCTCTGCTCTGTGTTCTGGATGTCATGATCTAAGCAGCTTCGGTATGGCATACCCTTCTACCTTCAGGGTCCACCATAGTGCCAGCTGGATCTCCTGAAATCATGAACTGAATTAAATCTTTCTTCTATTAAGTTGTGAGTGTCTAATGTTGTATTCTAGCAGTGGAGAAGCTGACGAATACAGGAGTCTAGTTCTCTAGACCAGGTAAGACACCTTGAGACTTGTCCTAGAGTAAGGGTGGCCATGGAGGACAAGGGAAGCCAACATGGGGATGGACATTATACAAGTATGTGTCATGCAGCCCAGGTACCACAAGTGTCACATAGTGCTGCTGTGTGGGTAGCAAAGACCAGAAACCCTTTGACATACAGTCACCCCTCTGTATCCAGAGGTCTGCACTTGTGAAGTTGACCAACTGTGGATTAAAACATTCAGAGGAAAAAAGTGTCTCTTCTGAACATGTAGTGACTTTTTCCTTTGTCATTGTTCCCTACACGGGAGAGTAGAACATCTATGTACATAGCATTTAAGTTTTGTTAAGCATAAGCAAACCAATAATGATTTAAAACCTACAGGAGAATTGCACAGATCATATGAAAATGCTATGTCAGTTGTTTCTTATAAAGGACTGGGCTATTGATGCAGGTCAGAAACCACAATGGCTCCTAGAACCAATTCCCAGCAAGCAAATACAGTGGGAGGGCAATGATATGTTAATGGAAGATTCACAACTGTGATGGCCAGTCTTGTTCATCAACTTGATTGGCTTGAGAGATGCCAAGAAGATGAGAAAAGCACTCTCCTTGGTGGGTATGAGTGGGTAGGGTGGCAAGACCTTAGGGTCTCTATCTGGTTTCTCACCCCTTGCTCCCTGGCTCTGCTCCCCTCTGCTGCTTCCCAGCTGCCAGAAATTAAGTAACTTGCTCCTCCAGCCCACCAAGCCCCTCCGCCACAGTATGCCTGCCTGCAGCCAGCCAGCCTCGGAATCCCAGAACCTCGAGCCATACCGAACCTCTCATCCTTTAAGTTGTGAGTTTTTGGTATTGTGTCTAGCAATGGAAATCTAGCTAACATGCTCATAAAAAGCAGCATTTGCTAAATGAAAAATTTAAAGAATATCATGCGGTCGGCCTCCTCTGGAACTTCATTTGAGGTAAATATCAATCACAGCAAAGCACCAATTTCTGATACCCTCTAAAAGAGGGGTGCGGACATACTCCTGAGAAGTAAGTACCATTTGGATATTTATGACTTTCTTCGTGGGCCACCTATAATTGTCAACTCAAAAAATTAGCTTGCTATATTTGGTAAAGCATTTGATTAACTCACCTCTAATGTGACTGACTAAATTCCTAACCTTTGGTGAGTCCTTGAGCAGGCCAGGCCAGATGATTCTGTGGGCCGTATGTGGCCCACAGGCAGGGTGCTCTCTTTTCTCTACCCCAACCAAGGCCTAATTTAAGATTCAAGAACAAAATTTGAAAAGGCTGTCTTACCTGCTGTGGTGGGCAAACATGGTTAGGGCTGGGACCATAAATGAGAACCAGAAATCTTCTTCCTTTCATTCTGGGTCCTTTCTGAGCAGTTCTCAAACTATAGGCTCTGGGTGCACAGCACCAGCCCTCCTGGGAAAAGGTGGCTGTATTTGCACTAGGCTGTGTATCTGTACACAAAAGGTCTTTGCAGTAGCACTGGGTTCTTCTTGAGAAACTAAGTCAGAAAGATTGTAATTTGAGCTCAGTCTGGATAATTTAATTTAGCAACTTACCAACACTTCATCCCAAAATCCCAAACTAAAAAAAAAAAAATGTACTGGAGATATAGCTCACCAGAGAGACAGAAAGAGAAACAGACAGAGGGAAGAGTGACAGTGACAGAGAGAGAGAGAGAGAGAGAGAGAGAGAGAGAGAGAGAGAGAAACCACTACATTAAGATCCTGCAGTAGGCAGGGGGTGGAGGTGAGTAGCAGAGCATATGCAAAGCCCTGGGGTCAATCCCCAGCCCTGCAGGAAGAACAAATAAATGAGATAGCCTACAGTACTGGTGTGGTGTGGCAGGAGACACAGCATCTTCCGCTCCTGGGGGAGCTTTCCAAGGTACCCATGAACTATTTTTGTCTGCAGAATATTGGAGGTAATTCTTCTGCATCCGTGCCTGATGAGGCTTAATTACTCAATGCTTACACAGAGTGTTTAAAAATGAAAAATTAAAAAATGTTTAAATGTCAGCCATGCCTCCACCTAATTGTGTCAGACGCACTGAGCCCCGGTGTGCTGAAAGGTCCTCTCCCAGCAGACGGCCTGTCCTCGTGGGACAGCAGGAAGGCAGGAGCCGTGTCCCCTAACGGCAGCCAGCAGTCCCTCGGTCCCTTCACACCCTTTTCCAGGATAGGTGCAGGAATCTAGTCTGCTGGATGAATCTCTCAATGCCTTCCAAAAACCGCGTCCAACTTTTCTCTTTGGAGTTACTGGGGATCCAACGCAGGACCTTCCCACTGAGCTGCATTCCCAGTTCCCTTCTTGCTTTTTTTTTTTTTTTTAATTTTTGATTTTGAGACACGGTCTTGCTGTGTTTTAAATCGTCCAGGTTGGGCGTGAACTGCCTCAGCCTCCCAGATTGCTGAGTGAGAGATGATCATTTCTGTGAAAAGACCTAGGCACTACTGAAGATGGCTAGAGCGTCACCCTCACCTGTCCTGCATTCACGGAGTCGGCTGAATCTTAGCAGCTCTCCTCTGGCATCTCTCGGAACCGTGGAACCCGCTTCCCACACAGAGGAGGGTCGTTAGGAATGGCTTCACCCATACCGCACCCCGGGGTCACGGTTCAGACAGCGAGCTCTGTCCTAGGCCGTGCGTGAGCGAGGGACCCTGGGGCGGGCTGTCACCCCCAGCCCCCGTCTCCACACAGCGGCCTGCCTCTCTTGGCCTTGCTGTGGGCCGGCTGCCTTCTCTCACAGACACGCCCTTCTTCCTCACATATCATGACTGGAATTATTTTTGCCCTGACAATCCCCTATTTGTTATTTTTAACCTGCGGCAGATTGGAGAGCCAGTTAATGAAGTCATGAGGATAGTGTGAGAAGCAGACCGCGAGGGTTCAAGGGAGGGAGGCGGGCAGGCAGCTGGCTCCGGGCAAATTGCGTGGACAACAAGACCTCCAGTAGGACGGCACAGCAGGCAGGCGGGAGAAGCTGGTGTCACTTGGCAGATGAAAACAAGACCTGTGAAGGAAGCTATCCCCACCACCAGTCCCGCCGCATTCACTCTCAGTGCTGCTGTGGCGAATGTCCAGACTCGGCAGAACATCGCAAACACGCTTTCCTCCAGCTCTGGAAGGTGGGCACCTGCCACGGTCCCACTCGGCTGAGGCCCAGGTGCGGTCCGTCGGCTGGCCCCTCTAGGCCCCGGGAGGGCTCTGTCACTTTGCCTTTCCCAGCTTCAGCTTCACAACTGGCAGCCCAGCATCTTCTGATCTTTTGACACTGTTTCTGTCATCACTTCTCTGGCTTTTTAAAGGACCCTTGGGAAGGCGCTGGGCCCATCCAGACAGCCCGAGATGATCTCTGTATCTCAGGGTCCTTGACACCGTCATATCTGCCTGGTAAGGTAACACATTCACGGGCTCTTAGTGGAGGAGGCCGTTGTCCTACCTACCACCTGCTACAGCTACCAACCACGAACCTCTTTATTGTACTTGACCATGGAAACAGGCAGCTATTTATACTTTTTTTAAAAAAGTTACCAGATTCCTTAGAGCTCAAAAGGACCCAACAGTCTAAATCACTGTGGAGACAAGAGTGATTGTTTCCTCCATGCTTACCTCAGAATATCCACCTTCATTTCCTCAGAAGTCTTAGAGACTCACGTGTGCTTCCTGTCAGAACACAGCAACGCACTGGCACTTCCTGTCGGGCTGCCGTAAGTCCTGTGAAGGTTAATCTTGATTGTCCACTTGACGAGTCAAGAGCCACTAGGGGATTATGAGTGGGTGAGCCTGGGTGGGTCATGGGGACACAACCCTGGGGGAGCTTCGTCCCTGGCTCCTCCCTGTGCTCTGCTTCCTGGCCACCATGAAGTGAGCAGCTCCATCACATCTCTCCACTATGACGTTTCATGTAGAAAGTCAGCTGACCATGGACTGAATCCCCTGAAACTGTGAGCCAAAAGAAACACCTCCCTTCAGCTGCAGATGTCAGGCATTTTGCCCCAGCAATGAGAAAGCTGAACGATACATCTGCCAAAGGCCCACAGTGCTGTAGCAAGCACGCTTGCTACACTGCAGAGATGCATACTGAGCAGGTGCCTTTTCCTCTCGTGATCAGCTAGCTGGATGCACTTGTCTCCTACACTAATATATATATATATATATATATAGATAGATAGATAGATAGATAGATAGATAGATATAGTTGTCACACTTATAAGAAGTAGAGGATACAACGTGTGTGCCTGTATTAATAACATATGCTAATGGTATAGTAATATCCCTCTATGTGTTGGCCCACTGAATAAGCAAATAGCTCATGTTTACCAGTAAAAAGAATGCCAGAATGCGAGGCTACATACACCTAGAACCACGTTTTCATTTGTTCACTCATTTGTACCACACTGGGTGCTGGGAGAATAAGCTTGAGCCAGTGAGTGATCCAGTACTTTTCAGGTTTATATTATCATTTTGAGGTAATAGAGAAGGCTTAAATAAGGAAAACCAAGTCATACCTTAAAATTTTTTTGACTGAAGATTATCAGGACCACAAACTGTATGAAGAGCCTTGGGGTTGTCTAACCGAATTTCTTGGGAGGTTCCTCCAAGTCCTCAAAATTACTTTGAGATCTGAAAGAAAAAGAGGCAATCAGGTAAAGATTTAGGCAGACTGTTCTAGAAAGTTCTAGACTATTCTAGACAACAAATGCAAAGCTCTTAAGGTAGAAAAGAGATGACCATGTTTAAAGAATGATTAAAAGGTTAGTTTGACTGCCACAGGAGATGTGAGAGCAAACGACAGGCAAAGAGAATAGTGCCATCCGGATCAAACATGGCCTGAAGGTTTCTATTTTAATAAATGCAAATAGGAATCATCAGAATTTCAGGCAGAGGGGAGAGAGGACTAGACTGCTATTGTTCGACAACCACGCTGGCTGCTATATGGAGGTTAGATTGGGAAAAGCAAGAGTGGTGACAGGAAAATCCCTTAGGTAAGTAGTCCTGTCCCCAAGGCAAGAGGGCTGATGGTGCCCAAGGAGATGGCCCAAACAGGACATATGCAAGGATGGTGGCCTGAAGGTGGGTGTCACAGAACATTCACAGATTGTGTGTGGTGGGGGAAACTGAGGAACTCAGAGGGCAGCTGCTTTTGAGTAGGGCAGATGGTGCACTGTCCATCAGGAGGCAGATCCAGGTAGAAACTTACTTGTGGGAGATTGGCAATGAGTCTCCTGAGGATATTTATTAGCAAGAATCCCACTAGACAGCTGCAATGCCTAGTCAGTTGTTGGATACACAGTCTTTGCAGCTCTGACCTTGCTGGGCCCTGCTCTAGAGCTCCTCCATCTCTGGGGGGTCACTCTCTGTCCCCAGCAGTTTCTCCCACCTTCATCTTGCTTCTTGAGGTGACCCTGGCTTGCTGGTTGGTGGAGGAGACATCTCTGAGAGCCAAAGCATTGACTTGGCTTTTATACCTTGAAATCTTCACGGAAGTAACCAGAAGTACTAACCGTCCAACAATGTCCTTGGGTCCTTGTGTCAACACTTAAGATGTGGCTAGGACATGCAAATGGCATGCATGGAGCCTCCTCCTTATCTGGTACTAGGAATGGAATCCAGGACTTGGCAATCAGGGTTTTTTACTTTTTGCCTTAAAACAGAGCCTTGTTATGTCACTAAGTTGCCCAGGCTGGGCTTGAACTTGAGGCCTGCTGAATACTTTGTAAATTATCTTTGTAAAATTTTTCTATTGAGGCCAGAATGAGGCTAGCAAGCACAAGTTACATAGTGAGATCTGCAGGAGGGGCCAGGGTTTCTCGGAACCCGATTCCCTATGGGTATCTGGGGGTCTTATGACAATGCAGAACCCTGCCAGTCTGGGCCAAACGTGACTTCATAAGTGTGTAACTACATAACTGACAGGCTCCAGCTCTGACAGGAAGTGAGTTCATTCAGCTCACTACCCTTCTGTTCGATTGGGTGACTTGTCATGAAAGGGACAGCACTAAGTGGTCCAGGCTTTCATGACCAAGTATGACCTGGACTAGGGACTTTGGTGACTCGTTATGATAATGTCATTTGACATTCAACACTTACTGCCCTGTGTTGTTAATTATGCTTCTATGCCTACCTGTGTTGTTTTCTAAACAAAACCAGAAGCATCCAGAGAACAAGCACAAAGCTCTGGAATGTTCTGCACATCCAGCTTCCAGAACATTCCCATGCACAAGGTAACTGGCCAAGACATACTTGTTGGCTGGCCATTGACATATTCTGCTACTAGAGACTGAAGACCCGTGAGAATTCATGAGACTCATGCAGAAATGGCAAGCTGGCTTTTGCCTTGGCGCTCACAGAAAAGCGGGACAGCTCCGTGGGTGGGCCAGCATGTGGTAGAGAGACAGAAGCCAAAGACGTCTGTGTTGATAATCTGGGGCGGCTATGTGACAAATTCTTCTGGGGGCTGGGTGGGCAGCTCAGTGATTACAGCACTTTTCTAGGAAGCATGAGACCCTGGGTTTGATCCCCAGTAATGTAACAGCTAGTTGTGGCGGCACACACCTGAAATCCCGACACACAGGAGACTGAGGCAGGAGGATCACTGTGTGTTCAAGGCCAGCCTGGGCTACATAGTGACTTCAGGACCAGCCTGAACTACGGAATGAGACCTTGTCTCAAAAAAAAATTCCTCTGAAAATTCAGTAATTGAATAAAGAACTATTGCAGAGCACCTGGACCTCTAACTGCTTTTCAATTACACGAGAATTACATAAAACTGTACCTCCATATTAAAACCAAATTAAACAACAATCAGGAATATTGTCCAAAATAATTAAGTAACTGAGTCGCTGCTTGATGTGAATTATCGGGAACATTTTCACGATTGTTCTCTAAGTAATTGCTCCATAATCTGAGAGCGTTCCTGCCTTTCAAGGCAGCGTGGTATTGTATTTCCTTCCCCAGAACTCACTCACAGCTGAACAATTTGTTCGGTATGCCACTGCCGTGACAAGAACATCGGGTTCTGTAGGAAAACGACCTCTGTGTGGCTGCTGCTTGGAACTGAGTACGGAGCTAGGCATTGCAATTAAGATGACCGCCATTGTCTGAGTGACCGCCGCCTCCCCAGGGGCTGTCTGTCGCTCCCCTCGGCGCTCACTCAGGAGAGTTCCTGGATCCGTGGGGCTCTGAGGATGGCCAGCCCTGGTGGCTGGCAATATTGGTCCTGGTCCCTGTGCCCACAGAGGGGAAGGAGCGTGGCAGACTTCTCACTTTTTAGAAGTGTCAGCTTCCCTGTCACTCTCTTCAGTAAACACTTTTCAAGCATGGAATTTGAGTTAAGTGCCGTGTGAGGCTCTAGAGACGCAGGAGGTAGGACTTCCCTTTAGGAGCTCCACGTCCACCAAATCAGCTCTGTGCCGGTTCAGTCACACTGTGCCGCACACCCCAGAAGGCGCTGGGCCTACAGCACATTCTCAGAAATATTTCTCGAATGGATGGGCTCACATGGTTAAATTCCAGGTAGTAAAGGAAGCCGTGCAGCGCCTACCATCCGAGGGACTGTGGGCATCACCCTTTTTAATCCTTACAACCCCTGCACACACAGAGACGCTGAGGACAGACGTGTGCGTTGTGCCTAAGTTCGTACTGATAGTGGAAAAGCCGGAGCTCAGCTTTAGGTCTTCTGGCTCCAAGACTCCAGCAACTGCGCTCCAGCTGCTGGCTCTTTAAATTGTCATAGTAGCTGGGTGCCTCCCAGCTGCTGGTCCCAATGTAAAAGAGGAAAAGCAGCAAGCAATTTTCTTCCGTGGGACATGCCCCACGTGGTAGCAAAAGCAATTTCCATCCTGCAGTTAGGTGGCTCTGCTTTTCTCGGGGCTTCCCGAGTCAGAGCCCAGGGAAGGGAGGCAGAAGCCCTGAGCTGACTCACTCCTTGATTAGAAGACTCACGGCCAGGGAACTTTTTGCAGAGAGATTTACAGCTTTCATTAGTCAGCAGGAGCCAGGTGGGCCTTCTGCATCAAGAGCAGCTACCCCCAAACCCTCCCCTTGAGCAGGTCTTAACACTGAGAATCTGCTGCAGCAGCAGAATTGGACTGATCAACATGATTTTAAGCAACATTTTTTTCAGTGCACTAATTTCCAAGTGATTTTCAAATCATATGGCAAGTACAACTCATTATTAAATGACAAAGGAGTTGAGCACAATATATATTAAAAGTGAATGGTGGCCAACAAATTCTGAGGACTTGCTCTTCGCTGAGTCACCCAACACTTAACCTGGGAGGTGGCTGCATGTGTGCTGCGAAGGCCCCTTGGGAGAGCGGGGGCTGGGTCAGAGATCTCTCAGAGTCCCAGAGCCTAACAAGAGATCTATGACAATATCCCTACTAAATTTCTCCTCCTTCAAAGTCCTCTGTGGACCAGCATCACTCTCTTTAATCCCCTTATTGACACTTCTACACAGATGGTGAGCCCTGGCTACATTTTGCTGGACCCCCTGTCTAGAGAATTATGGGTAAGGAGTGTCTGTCTTAACACTGTGGAGGATCAGGACTGGCTGTGCCAGTGAGCAGTAGGGAGAGTTAATAAAAACTAGTCTGGAACAGTGATTCTCAAAGTCACCCCCCAGAACAACATCGTCAACTAGGTTAGCGGCTGGCCAGCTTTTTCTGTAAAGGTCTAGAAGGTAAGTAGTTTACAGACTTTGTGGCCGTAGAGGTAAATTAAAGATATTGTGTGGATCCTTATAGAACAAGAAGAGAGAAAGCAAATTCCAGTAAAATTTTAACTGATGAAATTCAAGCCACAAAATTAAGAACCCCATTTTGCAACTTGGTCTCCTAGGAAAAGAGTTTCTTTTTTTAGAGGGAGGGAAGAGTATTTCAGCTAATTGAGGGTTCAAAGTTAGGTTTTCCTGTCATGGCATCTCTCTTAGATTCATCTGTAAAATCTATTAGCTTGCTTTTCATAAAATCCATTAGGTTTTACAAAAACAAACAGCAACACAAATTTGGATTTGGCCCTCTGGCTGGACTTGGGAACTTGTCAGAAATGCCAAATTATAAAGGCCTCTTTAAATATACCGAATGGGGGGGGGGGTTGGGCTCGTAATCTGTATCTTCTGTTCTCCAGGGGATTCTCTTGCGCATTTAGAAACTACTGGTTCAAAGTAAATGTTGAAGAAACAAGAGTTATTTAGCCCTGCCTACCCTGTTATTACCATGGTAACAGCTATTTCTCAATCACAGAATTCAGCCTTTCCTTCCTAGTGCCATTGATTTAGTGGGTTTGGGTGAACATTTATTCATTTTTGTGTGTGTGTGCATATTGTCACCCAGAAGCCAAACACCTCAGCAGACAACACAGCCACAATTGTTCATGACTCTGAGAAAAACATTCAGACAAGACATACAGCCATTTTATAGTGCCTGAGTACAGCTTATTGCAAAATAATAGATTTTCAAAGGGAGGGAGGGAGGGAGGGAGGGAGAAAGAGGGAGAAAGAGAGAGAGAGAGAGAGAGAGAGAGAGAGAGAGAGAGAGAGAAGCATGAAGGTGGGCAAGTGCCAACATGACCATTGTGTTGGATGAGGTCTCAGGGTATATTTACATGATCCAAGAAATTTTCTTCCCTTCCTTTGAGGTCACTGGTCTTTAGCATGGAAAACAGGCCACACTGAGCTACTTCAGAGGGAAGCAGGCTCTGTTGGCCATCCACATGAATGTTGCCAGGTTATTCTTGAGATTTTGAGGTTCTCTAATCCCTTGCTCATGGTTTGAACTTTGTAAAGGTATTGAATCTTCCCAGCAAGCTCAGAGGATGGGACATTCTCTTGAGCCAAAATTCGAAATTACAAGCTTATGTAGGTTTACCTAAAGTTAATGATAGAGGAAGTAAAGGGGGAAAAGAGGGGGAAAAAGGATAAAGCCTTCTTTGCTTTTCACATAGCCCCAGCCGTCTCTCTCCTGACCTGCTAATGTCTCACCTTCTGCTTGGTGGTGCTGGGAACTGGCCCAAGGGCTGTGCATGTGCTGTGCCAGCGTCTTCCCACTGAACCACACCCCAGTTCCTTAGTGTAAATGACCTGATGGGTTTTAGGAACTCACTTGTAAAGCCACATCCACCCTGGGATTTCTGAACAAAGAAGGAACCCCTAGGAATGGGCTGAAAGCCAGGAGAAGGCCATGCCTGTTCCCAGTACAGTGACCCAAGCACTTAGTTGCCTCTTCCCAGCAGGTCCACAACAGAGCCTGTGGCCTTTTGCCTTCGCAATTCTTCCCCTAGAGCTGCTGTGGCTGGGAGAGAGTAAGAGTTGCCTCACAGGAGCTCCTCCTGGATCCAATCGGTGGCCTTGGTGCTGTGATCATTTCATACAATTTCTAAATAATATTTCTAGGGAAAACTCAGCAGGAAGAAATAGACTCTTCCCTGGATTAATGGTCCCTTGGACTTGGCTCTTTCTTTTTAGAATTCTGCCTCCATTTCTCCACATGCCCAATGGAAATAATCAACCCCCTACCCCCCACCCCCGCCAAAGTCGTCTTGGGAGTAGCTGATGTTTGCAAAGGTCCCTGCAGCTGCACGACACTGAGAATTATTATTAGGTGAGATTGTCCTTACAAACCGACAAGCTGATGTTTACACCGACGAAGAGTGCCTCAGAAAGCCTCTCTCCTGGGGCTGAACAGACCGTTTCCTGGTCCATCTGGCACACTTTAGGCAGAATGACATTTTTGCTGAAATATCCAAAGAGCCGTTTAGACCCAGTGGATGGGAAAACTCTGCAGACATTTTAAATAGGGTCCCTACCCACCCAATCCTGCCCCGCCCACTGTCTGAAATTCATATCAGGTGAGTCACTTGGAGGTGAAAGGAAGAGAAGGGAGGCGGTTATCTGCAGGAAGGCCCGGAAGTCTCCATGAAGCAACCACCTATTAATATCGGCTGATTGACCCAATTAACTGGGTGATCCCTAAGACACCCTGAAGACCCAGACCCAAAAGGACATAGTGGAATTTCTCAGTGTCTTGTTCTGGAATCACTGAGCAGAAAGAGAAAGGCAGTAAAAGTAACGGAAGAGCTGGGACCCTTATTCGTTTAACATGTTGTTAAGACAGGGATCTTGATGTTCCCGAGGGAGCTCAGAGTCTGTTTCTTTTCAGGAACCTCCTTTTTAGCCCAGGCCTCAGCACAGAAGATGCAGACCTAAAACCCAGACAGCCAAGTCTGCGACGTCTCAGGGAGGATTGATTGAAGGCACTTTTAAAAGAAGATAGAAATAGAGGAGAGGAGAGAACGTTTCCGAGGCGATCCCGAGGCAAATATTCAACTCTGCGTCTGCTTTTAAAATCACCTTGTGAGAGAACGACTTGTTTTAACTCCCACTGAAGCAAAAAGAAACAATAGGAGAAGGAAACACTCAGGGTTTGAAGACAAAAGCCCATGAAAAAAATGCCGTAGAATCAGGAGGACTCTAAAAGTATTTTCTAAAAAATCTGTACTCTACGTGGGTTCTTGAGGCTCAGAAGACGATGCCGCAGGACAGATCTTCTCGCTGACCTTCTCCTGTCCACCCATCCCTCCCCATCAGCTTCTGTCAAATCAGGCAACAGAAACCAGAACCTCTCTTCCCCGCAACCAGCCACAAAGCCTAAAATATCACCTCAACTTTGCCCCACCTTGCTGAGGAGCTGGTTATGAGGAAACTCCTGACCCACATTATATGACTGTAGGTCACAAGCCCCCATTCCAGATGGGGCCCTACCCTCCTTGCCAGGGGCCAGGGAGTTAAGAAGGGCAACCGCTGGGGAGCCCGAGGAATTGGAGCAGGTAGGCCCACTGTGTCATCTCCTTCCAACTCTTAGGTGGTGGACATATCTGTATATAGTAAAGACCCCAGTGGCTTAGTGTCTGTATTGACATTCTTTCCTAGTTTGGTCATTGCATTTGAATTTTAGTTTGATCTTAACTAAACTATTAAAATAATATGTGAAAGAGTAAAATGGCTCCCCTTTTGCTAACCAGATTCCTTTGCTTCTGGAATTAGCTTGCTTGCCAAGCCACCAGGTACCTACCTACCCTACCCTCCAATTAACATCAGTGTCACAGAGAAAAGCAATGTACCCAAAACCAAAGTTGAAACAAGGACATAAACAGGTCCAGCTACACCCAATAAGTCTTGTCTTAAATATACCAGCCATGTCTTGTTACATAAAATCTTGTGTATATTGTAAAATCTGACTATAAATACTCTGTAAAACTTTGGTTCAGCACCAGACTCTGATGGAAAGGAGTCTGTGCCCCAGCCTGGTTGGTCATTCTCCAGGTGTTGTCATAAACCTTTCTTGATCCTCCACTTGCCCCTGTGATCTTCTATGCAACATACATAGTACAAGCCATTAATATGATTTTCTCATGACTTCAATCTTGCAATGTGGAGATTCAATGTATATTCATTTGCGTTTCCTTTGATTTTGCTAGGGATACAGTTATTTTGCATTTGTTTCCTTATTATTTATTTCTTTAGAGTCAGGGTCTTGCTCTGTAGTCCAGGCTGGTCCTGAACTCACTACGGCACCCAGACTGGCCTCAAAGTCCCATCAATCCTCCTGCCTCAGGCTGCCTCCTGCCTAAGTGCTGGGATTATAGGCTGCACCACAGTACTCAGCTTATGTTGTGCTGGAGAATCGAACTCAGGGCCTTGTGCTTGTGAGGCCTACTGACTACTGAACTATGTATGTCTCCCGGGTTTGCTTTTAAGTGATTAATCTACCTGGGATTCAGCATTCTCCCACCCAATGAGCAAGAGTTTTCACACAAGCATGAACTTAAGTTTCTGCGTAACTTCTCGGGGTCATGGTGATGGGATGAGGGCCCACGGCAAAGCACAGATCTGAACTGTCTCTGTTACCTGCGTACCAGGAAAGGAGGAGGCGAGCTACCCACTCAGAGTGAAACCAGCTGCAACAAAGCCAAGGAGCCTCTGCTCACAGCCTCATTGGTTGGTGAGAATCCCATGATCCCTGCAAACTCCTCCGGTGTACTGTTCACATGACACAGGCTCTCAGCCTGATTACTGACCACAAAGCCCCAGCCACTGTTGCTGCATTTGGAGGGAAAGGTGGGAGCCGGGGAAAAACAGCTAACCCCAAGAATGGGTTTGAGGAGAGAAAAATCCCAAAGCAGAGAGGGCACTGGTGTCAGTTTTCATGAGAAGAAGGAAAGCAGAGTCCCTGGGCTGCCAGATGAGGAAATGCGAAGCCCGTAGTGTGGGTGAGGACAGGCTCAAGCGTGGCCGAAGGAGTTTCCATTCGGAAGCACCGGGCTCCCGGCCTTCTGTCTCACAGTCCCACAGAGCTGCAAGGAGGACCAGCTCAGGACGCCTCCTAGGTAATTCTGCCCTAACTAGCCCATCCCTGCCAACTGACTAGTCCTCTGCGGTCCACCTCATGCAGACAGCACGGAGAAAACATTAAGAACTTGTTCTGGTTTGGATCCTGACTGTCTCCCGGAGCCTACTGTTTGGAAAGCGGTTCAAGCATGGAGTTAATCCACTGATTTCCCGTGCTACTGAGAGTGGGGCCAGTTGGAAGGGCGGGACACTGAGGCTTGACCCAGAAAGGGCGGATCATTGAGACATGACCTCGCTTCACCCTTCCTCTTGCACTCAGCTTTGTGTCTTGCCAGGCCATGAATACCTTGTCCCTTGCAGGGTCTCTGCCGAGCCCTTCCACTATTTCCAGCCGAGACCTTCTGAAACCGTGATCTAAAATAAACCTCTTCTTTCTTAAGTTATCGGTGTTGGGTACTATGTCTCCGCTACAAAAAAGTAACCAGGGCAGAAATCTATCGCATGAACACTGACTGATAAAATCCTTGTAGCATCAACCTACAATCCCAGCACTCTGGAAGGCTGAGGCAGGAGGATGTCAAGTTTGAACCCAGCCTGGACAACTTAGTGACGTAATGAGACCCTGACATAAACACAAAAATTTAAAAAATTGGGCTGGGATGTAGCTGGTGTGAAGCCCTGGGCTCAATCGCTAGTACTGAAAGTAGAAGAAAAAAAAGGCAGAAAAGAAAAGATGTGAAAGAAAGAAAGAAAGAAAAGTTGCATTAGATGCAAACATACTACTTGGTTTATGTAAAGAGATATTTATGATGTGCCCTCAAAAATGGACACCAAATGGCTTGGAGCCTTTCACTGTTTTAAAGTCATCTGATTCCCTTGGCCCTCATCCCTCGATGGATAGTGAGATCTTGCATACATATAACTGAGAGAGAAATTCCCTTGTGATCCCAAGCTTGTGTGCACTCACTGATGATCAGGAAAGGAGGGTAAACAGCACCCTAACTAACGCGGAGTCTGAACGAAGGAGGCACCATGGGCAGGCATGTCACCGAAGCGATAGCAAAGGGGTGCCTGGTAAAGGAAATACTCTAGGGGAAAAGCTACCCAGCTGGGGAAAATGCCAGCTAATGCCTCCGGGACATTTCCCCAAGAAACAAGGTCGCTAATGAGCTAAGGAAACCTGAAAAGCTGCACTGCTGAAAGAGGCCAGAACAGACAGAGGATAAGGAAGTGTGTGTGTGTGTGTGTGTGGGGGGGGGGGGGGGGTGTTTGCAGCGTGGCAGCCAGGATTCACACAGGAAGTGGCCCAAACAAAACCATGGCCAAGGACGGACAGCCGCAGCTACCTACCCATCACAATCGCTAAGATTCTGTCTTCTAAATGACATTCGTGAGAAAACATGGTTGTTCCCTAAGTAGGCCAAAGTGTCCCACGGCTCACATAGAGCAATTGTTTTCTCTTCCAATTCTAGGGGGAAAACGTTACCGTTGTGAGGCTTTCCCCTACAAGTATCCCTCCTCCCGCCCACGAGGCTCCTTCCATGTCCACGTAGGAATCCGACGGCTTGAGATTTGTGCTAGTTCACCTTGCGTCATGACAACCAATCTCTGGGATGATTATGAAGAGAACAGGTTTACTGTGGCTTACAGTTTTAGAGGATTTGGGTCAAAAACAGGGATGCAAAAGAGAGGGAGAAGAAGGGGCCGGTGCCCCAATATCACCTCCAAGGTTATGCCTACAGTGACCAGAAGGCCTCCAATTAAGCCCCACTTCTTGAAGGTCCCAGCACCTCTCAGTAGCAGCACAGACTGAAAACCAAGCCGTTAACATGTGGGCCCTGAGGACCCTAAACCATAGCATGATTCAATTCAAAATCATACATGACGTCTTTTGAGCTTTGTATCTCATTATGTCACAAAAAGAGCTGAGATTTTTTTTTTCTGCCCACTTCCTGATAAGTTTAGGACTTGCTACTGGGAGTGAGGGCGGGGTTCAGCTCCGGCAACCACTCAGGACACTGTCATCTTACCATGTTTTGGATAATCCAATATTTCTAATTATACCAGAGGAGCAGAGAAAGTGGCCTACTGACAAGATAAAAATGACCTAACCCTGTTCTTTTTGTTTGTTTTATTTAGTGGGTCTTTTTTTTCTCCCTAAGTTTCGGTACTGGGGAGATTGAACCCAGGGCCTTGGGCATGCCACGCAAGCGCTCTCCCACCGTCAGCCCTAACCGTGGCTTTTGCAGCTGTACACTAAGAACCATTCAGGTTTGGTATAAAGAAGCCAGCTCCGACTCCCAGGATCAAATTTCAGAGGACAGGAGGGAATCTTTAAAAGCCAAATAGTACTTTCTTTTAACCACATCATTCAATACCAACTATTCAACATCACGCATCGTGTAAATAGCGTGTTCATTCCTATGCGCTGGGTCCAAGAGGTAAGACGTTACGCCCTGGAGATTTTTATGGCTATGAAAGCAGAGAGGGAATCACACTGCCCAGTTTGACTTTGCACGTTCTGCGAAAGTGTAGGACACTTTCAGGTCTCCACCTCCTCTGTGAGGTGAGGGGTCACGCAGGGCAGAGGCATACCTGCCATCCTTTTGGCCTTGCCCGGACCCTGCCTTGCTCACAACAGAGAACTGCTGACATTCTGGTGTCTCCTTGGGCCGGCAGAGATGAGAACAGAAAATCGGAGCATCAGCTCCACCGATACAGTCCTGGTTTTTGGCAGTTCCTGTAAGGAGTGAAGCCAAGTTCCTTGACCCTGGTCTGGCCAGCAATTGTCACCCGTGACTGCGGGCTGATGGCTGTGAGAAGGGTAGCTTTTCTTCTTACCAAACGGAAGCTGTGGACAGACACTGAGGCCTCACACTTGTAGAGGGAACCGCTAACCGGGCCTGTGCTCTGGTGAGTAAACGGATGAGTGAGCCATCAAGGTGACTGACACAAACTATGACTGTCCCCAATTCTCCTCCCTTGGGTTCTGGGTCCTTAGTCTTCACTGTATGGGTACTTATTTCTGTAAATGGGAAAAACATCATTTTCCCAATCAAAAGAAAGTGGAACTATAATACTAACTGGTACCAAATCTTTAGAAAGTAACATTTTTTATCATTACATTAATATTAATGCCATCAAAATCAGACACTAAGTGACTAGGAGGAATTTAGAGGAAATTTGTGACACAGCCCCATGTGGGGACTATATTAAGCTCTCACAGAGGCTTTTGGAAATACCTGGCTCTCTCTAGACTGTTCCACAGCCAAGTCCCAATCCTTGGGGTGAAAAACTTCTTTGGAAAATCACCAAAGCCAGGAATGTTTCCAAAGATGATCTCTGATTTTTGTGCATATCATTTTCCAATATGCCATCCTAACAACGTGCCTCTATGGGAAAACTGTGGAATTACTTTTTCAAAAGTGATGCTGGCATCTTCCTTGCTAGAAATGAAGTATTCAAGATGCATTTCCAATGTCTGATACTTGAGTCTTTTCTACTATATAGACGCCAGCTTAGATTGATGTCAGTAATATCTTATAGAAATTCAAAACTAAATTTAGTATGAAAAATAGTGTGTGCTTTCCCATCTAGGGAAAACAAATGTATATATAAACACTCCTTTGAGATCATTTTAATCATTTCATGTATCTTTCATGACTCTGATAAGATCTGAAGACTTGCACTAGGTAAAAACATGTTCTGGATACTGACTCATTGGTTTTAGGAATTAGACATTTTTATGCTTTGCAGTGGTGTTTTGGGAGAGGCTGTGATTTGGTGTGCGTGCGTGTGTGTGTGGCATTAGGGATTGAGCCCAAGCCATTCACAGTAAGTTATATTCCCCCAACAATTTTTTGCTTTATTTTGGTTTTGTTTTTATGAGAGAGTCTTGCTCTCTAGTCCTAGCTGACCCTGAACTCACTATTTAGCCCAGGCTGGTCTCAGACTCATAGCAATCCTCCTGCCTCAGCCTCCCAAATGCTGGGATCACACACATGTGCCACCACACCTGGTATATACGGTACTGGGGAACTGAGCTCAGGGCCTTGTGCTTGCACTCCCCCCCCCAACCCCCCGCAAGCCCATTTTTATTTTTGATTTTAAGACAGGGTATTGTTCAGTCACTAAGTTCCTCCGGCTGAGATTGACCTACAGTGCCCCTGCCTCAGCCTCCAGAGAGCTGTTTTATAGGACTGTACCACCAGGCCAGGCTCTTGGGCCGTGACTTTCCAGCTGTCAAAGAGTGTGAACTTACTGCAGATGTGGTCATGGGTCCATGTGAAGACTTGTGCAATGAAACCATGTGGTATTCCTTCAAATGTGAAATTTTTTTATTCTTCCCCGTTTTCATTTACATATATATATATGTAAATGAAAACGGGGAAGAATATATGTATAGCATATATATTATGCTATACCCAATGGTTGCATTGAGCTCGAGCATTTTGTGCACGTAAATATCACACCAGCGGTACATCCCTTCCCCCTCCTCTTCTTGGCCCATCCACCCACACCCTCTCCCTCACACCCATTCAGTTCTGTAGAATGCCTGTGTTCTGGCGTGCTCATCTTAGAGAGACCGTGTGACAGTCACCCTTCTGCATTTGACTCATTTCACTCAAACATGAAGTTGAGCTCCTCACTGGCCCTTTGGTCTCTTCATGAGCCTTGCACATCTGGATTCTGTGATTACCTGCTCAGTTACTCTGCAGTGGGGATCCCAAAGCCTGGTGAGGGTCCTCAAGACCCACCACGTGGAGTCCCACTAAAAAATAGGGGTGCTCACATGATGTCCTGAAGGCACAGGTGTGAGATTTAAGGAAGCCTAGGCCTCCTCTGAAGCATGGCTACTGGCAGAGAGCAAGGCTCAGAGGGCACGGAGGGGGAGGTAGACACCAGAAGTTGCTGCCGGCTAGGGGGCTCATCTGGAGCTGCAGACCAGCCAGGGACCTTGATGCGCCCATTGGATTTGACTTGAAGTTCACAAACAGCTTTTAATGGGAAGTGCATCCCCAGGACACCATGCAAGGCCAGCGGGAAGTGAGCACTCCACAGGTAATCTCTGTCACCACATCACCACGAGTATCTGAAAAACGTCCCGAGGGCTTCAGCAGGCACAGGGACCAAGGTATATATGGCAGGGAATCTGGCTACCCCAAGTCCTGAGCTTTCCTTGCATCTGCTTATCTGGGGTGCTCTGCAGCAGTGGGGAGATGACGGGCCAGAACATCTTTCCTCAGGCTACCAGCGCTGCCCCCAACCACGTTTCCTTACAACTGCCCCAAAAGAAGGGAGTTACGGGTCACTGCGTCACTCTTCACATTCCGCACAACAGATTCACAGACTTAGTCATTTGCTGGACACCACAAGGCTGAAAACAGGCAGCTTTTCCTGAGGGCAGCTAATAGTAAACATGGCACTACACACCGCCGTCCCTGGCCCCTCTTCTTCCTCACTGCTCCTTGCTGTACCTCGGGGTCCCCTTGACCACACATCTTTGCTGCGTTCTACCCTTCCACGATGATGTCACTGCCCTGCAGCCACAGACTGCACTCCCTGAAACCTGAGCCAAATTAATCCTTTCCTCCTCTAAGTTTGGGTCCCAGTGTTGAGAAAGCTGACTAATACAGGCAGTATTTGAGTCACCGATTTAAAAGCAAACTGATGCCCATGGATGTACATGTTTACACACACATGCATGCACATACACACCATGTCTCAGACAGTGATGATTGTGGTCAGGTAAGTGGAGGTACATTGTCTTTCAGTTTCACGTGCTTGTAAATTATCTGGGCAACTTGAAAAAATGCAAACTCCAGCCCAGAGTATGTGAGATGGAGCCCAAATCTGCGCTTCTCACAAGCTCCTCTTGTTCTGTGGGCCACACTTGGAGGAGTGTGGGGCTGTAGCGCCTCCCTGTCCCAGCGTGCTTGGCCGCCTACCACCTGGGCCATCCTGTCTTTCCTGCCATTTCAAACAGCCCCTAAGAAAGGTCATGTCAGGATCACTCCCGCCCACTGGCCCAGTCCCATCCATTTCCTTCGCTAACCCAAATCCATCCCAGGTCAGGCAGGAGAGGACCCACCCACAGAATGGTCTTACTTAGCCTTCTCCTCCCACCTCTGTGACCTTTTTCTTCTTACCTAATGTCCTCTAGTACTTAGAGACTGTACCCTCTTAAATTCCTTTGGTCAGAGACATTATTTTCTCCGAACCCAACCCATGTGACTCTAGGAGGGCACATCCCCTATTTTCTTGTCCCGGGAACACATGCTAGTGGCTCGTTTTCAGCTTTCTATTCTCTGTGGAATGTCATTCCTTGAGACATCGCTTCTGGATAGGCAACCTAGTTCGCTCTCTCCCTGGCCCCTCTGGTCGGCCCTACAATACTCTTACCTTCTTCACACCACTCACCTGGAGTTAAAGTTGTCCCCCTTATTCACTATCTGCTTCCCCTGCCAGCCAGGATAAGGGAATTCTGCTTGCCCCAATCCCTGCTCTATTCCCCGGTCGGGAATGATAACTATTAAATAGTTATCATTAGTACTCAGGAAATATCTGTTGAATGAATAATTCAAGAATCATAGTGCTGGGCACACAAGCAGTATTTAACAAAATGCTCACTGGTTGACTGGAAGATCTATCATCCCAGTAATCATCTTAAGATGCTTTACTTTTGAAAATAGGTTTCCTTTACTGCCATGTACCCACAGCAGCTTACACCACAATTAATTTTGAAAGAACAGACATGTAAGTTACTATTAACCCTCATAGGACAAGCCATCCATCCACACTGCTACAGATTACACACACACACACACACACACACACACACACACACACACACACACACACACACAAATCTGAGCATTAAGGTGGACATTAGGATATATTTTGAGAACAGGGTAAATTAAGCTGCGGGTCTCTTCTTGGCTGCTTCATTGCGCAATGCTCTTTTAAAAAGCTCTTACCCAGCTCAGCTTTGATCTACTTTCCAGCCTGTCAACACTCTCTAGTCCCTCATCTCAGATCTCAATTATCCTGGAAGCACAGAATCCAGCTTTGGTAGTGTACTAGGAAAATGAAAGAAAATTCAGGCTCTTGGGGAAATTGAATACACACAAAAACTGTCCCCAGTTGTGTGAGAAAGCAGCATCGGGAGTTCTTCCACGAGAGGGTTAGGAACGAGCAGGATGGAGGCAGGAAGGGAGCTGGCATTGTCATTTACCTGCACAAAGGGGGAAGACCCGGGCAGGTATTCTAAGAGAGGTGCTTCATGTTCTGCACCACCTCTTTCTGAACTTTTAGGATGCCTCTCAGAAACCAGACTGGGACCCTATCATGACCCTGACACTGGTATGACTTCACGTTTCTTTTAAACACCGTAGTTCTCGACAGTGAGTTCAAGTTCTAGCTCCTTGGAGGTTCTGGGCTCTGGGGGTTAAAGGCGGAGGCAGGCACCTGTTCCTCCAGCATGATGTGTCCTGCGGGACGAGACTAGGGATGCAAGCCACGTAACGTTTTCCCCGGGAGAAACCCCAAGGCTCAGCGCTGCCTGCCGTGCAGATGCACTTGGGGCTTTGCAGCCCTGTGGCTCCATTCCAGCTGTGCTGTGGTTCTCTTCCTGCAGATTCTGTTACCAAAAAGATCAAATGAGGCTCTCCTAGTCACTTTCCCCTCACTGGGATAAAACACCCACAGCTCAATGAGGTGATGTTTGTTTGGCTCACAGTTTCCGGTGGGTTCAGCCTATGGCCATCAAATCCAGGGCAGGAATGGCACAGTGGAAGGGCACGGTGGAGAAACGGTGTTCAACCCATGGCAGCATGGAAGAGCAGAGAAGGGAGAAGCAGTGGCAAGAACGCACCAGCCAGTCACCACCACCGCCCAGTGGCGCCACCCAGCAGGCTTCATCTCCTGGCAGTGCATCCATGGAGGAGCACGGTGCACTGGGCCCAGTCACCTTCCCAACGTGAGCCTTCTGAGGGTCAGGTTAGGTCTAGACCATACACAGGGTTTTAGTCCCTGTTGATTTTCATGTCTTCTCAGGCTCTTTTGGCCTTCACATGTACCATGAAAAAATGCAAAGGTCCCACGGTACATTGTGGTTGGCTCTAAAGGAAAATGCAATACACCCAAATAAATTTCAATTTTGGATAAAGCACCCATCTTTTTCTGTAGAAATATGTCCTGGCAACATTTTTTTCCTGTTAACTCTGGTGACTCTAGGTTGGTACCCAGAGCCTTGTTTTCTTTGTCATGCTTTTGGGAATTTTATTTTTTTTTATTGGTAAGAAGGACTAAAATGGAAGTCCATTTTCTGTTTCCAGCCCTGGGTGAGGAATTCTTTCTTCTGACAGAGACACCATAAAGCTGCACAGTGCTGTCTGTGAAGTCCTCAGGCCTCCAGACTCAGAACTGTCCCCTTGGTTGTGTTTTTACAAATTTTTTAATTTGAATGGAAAATGATGTAAAATTGAAATCTATGTGGAAGCCAACAAGCCCAAACGAAAAGGCCCCCAGGGTAATCACAAAATGAGCAAATCAGCAAAGGAGAAAGTGTTTTTGCCCCACAAAGAAGACCCTGTGGAGGGAGTGGCTTTGGGCCTGTGCCATGTGGATGGAGACACAACCACAGCAGTTCATCTTGGCAGCCCGCTTCCAAGAGAAATAGGTCCTGGTCCATGAGCAGGAGAGGGAGGGCATTGAGCCAGGTGAGGTCAGGACTAACAAAGGCCCAGCTGAGTCTAAGGAGCACCCACAAAGGGCTAACATTGGCTTTTGCCAACGAAACTCATTTAAACCTCATCACAACAACCTGTGACAGGTGTTATGCTCCCCATTACAGGTGGGGAAACTGAGGCAGGCAATGTTAAGGGATTTAGTTACTTAACTGAATCAAACATTTGGTTAGTGAAGGAGAGACAAACCTGTTTCAAAAGCCACCATGCAGAACTACCTCCGTTTGCACAGCCTGAATGATCTGAGAGTGAGGTCAGGGCAGAGGTGGCAGCTAGCGGGCTCCAAACATAAGGTGACTGCCTCCTGTGAGAACTCTCCTCAAGACAGGAGGGACTAAGCATGCCCACGGCAGGCCACTATTGCCCCTAGGGCCACAAGGTGTGTGCTCAGGTCAGCCAGGCCAGGGTAGTGAGATGCTCAGGGGAAGTAACTGACCAGTGAATAAACTGACACTGAGTACATTATATGTGGATTCTTTTTAAGAAAGGCCAAGTGAAAGGTTGCAGGGCAACACTGTCTAATCCGACCAAGCTAACGTTACCTCCTCTGCCCTCTCCTGCAAGGCCTCCCTCATGACTGTCCTGTTCACAATGTGTGCTGAGCTCTGGAGACATCAGGTATCTGCCACCCATGAACAAATAGCCTTGGCCTTCAGTCCTCAACCAGAGGCCAGCCATGTCCCAGAATCTCAGAAATCACCTGAGCCCCAAGGGTCAAGAGTGTCATTGTTCCTTTCAAAGATAACTCAGCCGAACCTGAAAAGTCCTGAGACTGTCTGTAGATTCGGTGTTACAGAGGGAATAAAGGGACTCCACTGGGAGTAGGTGTGGTATTTGACTTCCGGTGATGGTTGGAGCCGAACACAGAAAATTACTGAACTCGTTAACACTTCGGTTAAGTAGAACAGCTCACAGGACCAGAGAGCTCAGTGGGAGGGAGTCTTTGAATGATAAGCTATAAATTTTGATACAGTCATTAACCCAAGAAAAAGCTAGCTAAGTCCCAAAGCCCACTTGTCTAAGAAAAGTCTTTTCTTCTCCAAATCCCTCAAGTGAGTTTTAAATGTGCAAATGATGGTTATAATTTATGCAGTAATTTGAAGCTATCAACAACTCAATCCACCTAAAATCCTAATGAAGTTTCTCCACACATTATTCCTGTGTGGCCAGCCCAGCACACAGATAGGAGCTGCCACCCACAGCCCTTGGCAGCTGGCTGGGGAGGAAATTAGACTGTGGGGGCCCAAGCTTTGTTCCAAGCTCCAGATCATTATCGGGCTTCAAGAAATCTACAAGTTTAGAGCCAAAAAGGCTTCAGAGAACAACCAGATCTAGCTGCCACTCTTTTGCAGTGACTTCCCTAAAAGGGAACACTCCAGCCCGGGACTTAAAACTTTCCCTCTCTTGTGACCTGCTTTCCTAACTATCCCCCTGAGCAGGGAGGGCCACGTGGAAAGGGGTGGATTCTGGACGCTGCTCACTACCCGGTAAAGGTGCTGACAAGGCGACATCCCTGAAAACGGTGACAGAAGCCACCTCCCAAATAGGCAGGTGCGGGTTGCCACTCCACCCTGACCAGCCACCTTCGTCCCCACCGCACTCAGCATTGTCCACATCTACCTGTCGGTGTAATGTCTTTATTTTTCTCTTTTGGGGGAAAAAAAAAAAGAAAACATAATCTGTAGGTTTGGAGACAAGTGGACTCAGCCAACATGGAGAACATCCAGGGAGCCAGGACCGTAGGAGGCCAGGCCCTGCTGGGGGACCCCTAAACAGCAAAGGTCACGGGACACATACGCCACCAGTGTCACCCCCAGAATATTTCTGTCTGGATCCCGAATTCCACGCAGCGCTAGTTCTCTCTGCTCTTCCGATGAATCCTGGCTGCCTGGCTTAAATAATTAAAATCTTTCTTACTTTTTCAAACCTCCGTGGGGAAATTCCACTCGGAAATTCTGTTTCCCTGTCATTTTTACTTTACCCGGAGAGGTGAGGAATGAATTCGGGAGAAGGATCTCGCTCTCTCTCTGTCTCTCTCTCTCTCAAATGACGTAGGGTTCGGGCACCCTCCCTGCCCCCACCTCCGCTCTCAGACGCTAATTAGGAGTTTTCCTCCTAAGCCCTGCAGGTTACCGCCCCGGCGGGGCAGCGGGTCCTCAGACACCCCCTTCCCCGCCTCGGGGGCGCCCGGGCAGTTGCCCAACCGCGGGGCAGTCGCGGTCCCCAGAAGGCTGGTCATAAAGCCGGGCTCGGACTGGCGCGCGATCGCCTCAGAGTACGGTTTCCGCCGGACCGCGGCGTGCCCGCCCGCTGGTCACCGCTCCTCCGTGCCCGGCCCGAGTCCGCCGGGGACAACTTACTGCGCTGCCTCGCTCGCCGGCGTCCAACCGGCCGGTTCCCGGGGGAGGGAGTGAAGCGGCCACCGAGGGGCCGAGCGCAGACGGGGGAGCGCGGCCGGCAGGGAGAGGCAGGGGCCCGGCCCGGCTTCCCGGGGCGCGCGCGGGCGCAGGGGGGGACCCCGCGAGGGGCGGGCCTGGCCCGGGCCCTCTGGCCGGCTGCTCGGACAGGTCGCCGGGAGGGAAGGGACGAAGCCGCCGCGGAGGGGGGCCCGAACTGCGGCGCGGAGGGCGGGCGAGCCGGCACCCCATCCCTGCCCGGCGCCCCATCCCTGCCGGGCGCCCCGATCCCTGCCCGGCGCCCCGCCTGGCCTCTCCTGGTGACACCCCGCTTCCTGGGGGCCGGCGGGAGGGAAGCGGGACCCGGGACTGCCGCGGGGCTGGGGGCTCCCGGGAGGAGGCGGGGGCGGGGTGGCGGGGCGGGCGGGGCGCCCTGAGCCGCCGAACCCGGCCGGGCACCGACGCCTGCCACCCTGCCGCAATTTCCCTGTGTCATGGCTCCGGTCTCTTAGCAACCGCCGCCAGCCCTGCCGCCCGGAGCCGCCGCCGCCGCGGGCTCAAGTCCACCCGGCGGAGCCCGGCGCGAGGACCCGGGCCGGACCGTAGCCGCGGGAGGGGCCGCGCGGGGGGCGGAGCGGAGGCGGCCGCCGGCGGAGGACGCGCGGGACCTGACGCTCCCCGGGAACTCTCGGCAATGGCTCCCGCCGCGCCGCCGGAGGGGGGCCCCGGCCCCGCGCCGCGCCCGCCCCCGCCGCGCCGCGCCCGCCCGCCCGCCGGGCCCCGTGGCGCCGTCCCCGCGCGCCGCCGTCGGCTCGGGCTGAAAAGTTTCTCCATGGTTCCGTCGCGCCGCCCGAGCGCCCGCCCGCCGGCCCCGAGCTCCCGCCGTCTCCCCGGGTAAGTGAGAGACCCCGATCGCTCCCAGAGCTGCCATTTCGAGCCGCCGCGTCGCCCCGGCCCGAGCCGCGCTCCCCGGCCCCGCGGCCCCTCGATCCGCGCGGGGCTCCCGGCGGCCCTGGCTGCGCCCCGCCGGCGGCTCTCCCGCGGCGCAGCCTGAGGCGCAGCGCGCTCCCTGCCGGGCGGCCGGGCACAGCGGGGCTCTGTCCATCACGGAGCGCACAACTTGAACGTCTCTCTCGGAAGCGGCTGTATTTTTAGACACCCCTCCCCGGCTTCCCCATCCTCCACCCCTTCGCCACCGCGAGCCCGAACGCCGCGCAGCCCCGTCGCCTGGGCAGCGGCCCCCAGCGCCAAGTCTGAGCGCTCTGGCTAGGGAAGTCCCCTGGGGGTCCTGCGCGCCCCCCGGCCTCTGCTAGCGTGTCCTGGCCGGGGCCATGCGCTCAGCAGAGCCGAAGCAGTCATCCGGCTGAGCTGACGACCAACACTTACGCTCCTGTCTTCCCTATAGGGCTGTTGGAAGTCCGTTCCAACCACCCCCCCCCCCCACCTCGCCCCGCATCCTACCCGAGCCGGAAGCTGCCTGGCCAGGGGGATTAAGTGGGGGCCTTGCTCCTCCTGCCTACCCGGGGGCAGCCGCCTTCTAGGAGCCCACTGAAGGGGTCTCCCTTCTTTCCCGGGACCGATACCCTGGGTCCGAGATTGCTTCTACAATGTCTCTCTTGTCCTTAAAGCTTCTTAAGGGAACCACAGACCTCTAGTTCATTACAGATGCTGGGTTTACCTGAAGCAGCCGGCTTGGTTTTGTAGCTACATAATAAATCTGATTGTGTTGGGGGCGGGAGTGGGGGGGGGGGTGATCAGCTGTAAGATCCCATATGGACAGCTATTTATCTAATTTAACAGGTCTATAGAGTGCATTATCTCACTGACCCCTCCCTACCTAGTGCTTCCCTTTACCGAAGCCCAGCTGAGTTCCAGGAGATGTTGATTTGCATCACAAAGAGGGGGTTACCATTTGCTTTGCCGCAAGGAGAAAAGACCTTGCGGAGCCAACAGGATGAAGGCAGTCTAGGGCCACTAGTGCTCGTTCAGACCCCAAAGGCGAGATTAGTCCTAAGTAATTCCACCCTTCGGAAAAGGGCAGTTTATTCTGGAACACGGACCGTCCTAGATTGGACAGAACATCGGCAGCTGTGTCTTTCAGACGTGTTACCCTGGAATTTAGCGTCTCTGCAAAGGAAGGTAACACAGCCCATGGAGCAGAGGATGTTTTATCCCGAGGATTCCTCGGGACTGGAATTTTAAGGAGCTAACAGATACCCACAAGCAGGCACCTGCAAACTTCCCTGGCCAGGCCACATTGCAGGCAACTGAGTAAACTTCCTAAAAGCAGTCCTCTGGTAGGCGCTGTTCTTCCTACCCCACCCCCCATGGCCTCGTGGAACAGGATGAAGGAAGGAGCTTTCTCGGGAAAACACCATCCTCTAGGCCCTCCTGGTGATGACCACTGTCCCTAGCCCAAGGCCCCTCATTTGAATATTAGATCCTGTGGCCTGCAGTCGGCACACGAATAAGGAAGGGGACGGGAAGATCTTACAGCACTGTGTTCCTAAGACAGTAATTTTCCCACAGGAGAAAAAAGATCTTTTCTCTTGGAGATTCCCGGGGACCTCTCGAACTCCCCGTAAGATCTAGCACGAGATACCTTTAAGGGATTTCCTCCGAGGGAGGAGAGAAGGCCAGAAGGAAAAGCTCAGTTACATAACCATTGCCTAAAACTAAATACTCCACCCCAAGAAGCTGCCCCGATGTTGCCGAGTGGGGCTGGGAGAGGCAGCTGCCTGCTTTTAGCTGTACGGCACGGCTGGCTGGGTGAGCCCAAGTTTGCGCAGGGGCTTGTTGGCGAGAGCTGCGTGCTTCTGCCCTGTGCTCAGTACTCAACTCAATTACGGGAAGTCACTAAGCTACCTCCTTGCCAGGGAATAGAACCCCCTTCGCCCTTGTGCCGGGGCCACTTTCCTGACGGTTCTAGTGCCCTGCGGCCCTACGCTGACAGAGTCCTCGCCCAGTTAGGGTACCTGGAGCTCCTGGGCCCCTCCCCCAACTCTTCCCAAAGTCCTCAGTTACTACTGTGAGTCTCCGCACGCAGGTGACAACGGTGGGAGCCCCAGCCGGGAGGGTTTGAACTGACCACTGGGGGTGGCGTGAGGGACCCGGGAAATGGGTCATCGCCACCCACTGGTTACTGCTGCACAAGGTTCCCTTCCCTCGGCTCGCCCCGCCGGCGGGCCCTGCGCCCAGGTCGGTGGGTGCGGGCCCGGCAGGGGCGGGGCGCGCGTGTCGGGGCCGCGGGAGTCGGGCAGTCACGGGCGCGGGCCGGAGCCGCGGCCGGGCCCGCACCCTCTCACTGTCTCGCTCTGCTCCGCAGCAGGCGGCGGCGGCGGAGCGGCTAGTGGGCACGGGCGCCCCCCTCGCACCAGCCTGCGCCCCGGCCCCCCGCGCGGCGCCGCGGCGCCATGATCGCTACCGGCGGCCTGCTGAGGATCTCCGCCCGGAAGCAGGATCCCCTCCGCCCCCCGAGCCAGGCGCCCAAGCGCAGGCGGAGAGCCCGGAAGAGGCGCACGAACGACGTGGTGGTGGTGAGAGGCAAGCTCGAGCTGTGCTCAGTCTCCGGCCTCGTCGCGCTCTGCGGGCTCCTGGTCCTGCTGGTGGGCATCGCCATGGCGGTGGTGGGCTACTGGCCCCGAGCCGGCGGGGGCCCCGGGGCGGGCGGAGGGCGGCCGCCTCCCGCCAGCAGCGCCCGCCGCGCCCCGTCCGGGAGCCCCCCGGGGAGCCCCGGGGGCGCCGACGCCGGCCCCGGGGGCGCGCCCCGCAGCAGCCTGGCCCCGGCGCGGCCCGCCGCGCCGCCGCAGCCCCCCGCGCCGGCGGGCCTGCTCTCCCGCGTCTTCTCGGGCTACCTGCACTCGGACAAGCTCAAGGTGTTCGGGCCGCTCATCATGGGCGTCGGCATCTTCCTCTTCATCTGCGCCAACGCGGTGCTGCACGAGAACCGCGACAGGCGGACCAAGATCATCAACCTGCGGGACCTCTACTCCACCGTCATCGACGTGCACAGCCTGCGCGCCAAGGCCCCCGCACCCCCCGCGCTCCCCGCGGCCCCCGGCGCCGCGCCGCTCGGCGGCTTCCTGGGCTGCGCGCAGTCGGGCCCCGGGGATGGCCCGGGGATGGCGGCGCCGCCGGCCGGGGGCGCGTGGCCCCGCCCCGCGGAGCTGCCCCGCGGGGGCGCCCGGGCGCGCGCAGCCTCGCCGCCCCACCTGGCCGAGGCGGTGTACAGCATCCAGCGCGAGCGCCCCGGCGGGGCCCGCGGCCCGGCGCCCAGCAGCCCGCCCGCGAGCCGGGGCCGCCCGAGCCCCGCCCGCTCCCGTGTGGGCTCCGCGCCCGGCGCCGTCGCGCTGCCGCCCCCGCGGGGAGACCGCGACCGGCGTGGGGACGCGGAGGGCGCGGGCGGCGACGGGCACAGGTCGCCCGGGGAGCGCGGCTCCCGGGAGATTCCACGCGGTGAGCTCGACCGCAGCCTGGACGACCTGCGGGCCGCCGCCGGGGCAGGTGCGCCTTGGGCGCGCGGGGCGCTGCAGGAGCCCGGGGACGCGCTGGCGACACGCGCGGCCGGGGGCACGGGCGGACGCCTGCCCAGGACCGGCAGGGGTGCGGCCCCTCGGCGCCGCAGCCTCGGCGCGCTCCCCAGCTACCGGGCGCCACCGTCGCCGGGACCCCAGCCCTGCCCGCGAGGTGCCCAGACGGCCCCGGGCCCGCCGGACCCTGCCCGCTCCCCCGTGCTGCCCCCGCGCCCGGAGGACTCGCCTGGCACCGGGCGGGACTCGCAAAACTCCTGGTCGGACGACCTGTCCGGCAGCGATAAGGGCTACACCCCCTTGCAGGAGGCCGGCACCTCCCTGGCGTCGGTGGACTCAGTTGCCAGCAGTGGGCAAGAAGACGCTGAGGGCACAGCCCCCCTGGAGGCCGAGCGGGGCGCCCCAGAGGGTCTAGGGCCGGAGCCTCCCGGAGCCCAAGCCCCTCCGCCGGGGCAGAGGCGGTTTACAAACAAGGAAAAACTCTTCATGATTTCCAGGTCTCACGCCACAGGGGTCGAGGAAGAGCTGGAAAGCTCTGGCCTGTAGGGCCTGGAGGGCCAGGGCGGAGACAAGACTGGTAGCCGCCCTCCTGGGTCAGCGCGCCTGTGGTTCCCTAGTCCTTGGGGACTGATCCAAGGAGGAAATCATTCCATATCCAAAGAGCTGCAGAATGTGCCCCTTGCCTTGTGTTCGCAAGATTCCTGTAGATGACGCCGAGCAATTTTCTTTTTGAAACAAGAAACTAGTCTTTTTATGTCCAATGGTGATTGTATGTTCCATGAAAACCAAATGTATTAAAAGGTCAGCAATCTAGTTCGTTAGGTAAATTTCTCTTAATTTTCTTAGGATCAAAATAATATATTTTTGACAGTAACTGCACTTGACACCAAGGTCTATTTTATTTTAGTTGTGGGTCCTTGATATCTCTAACCCTGTGACTCCGCCACTGGTCTGGTCCACAGCTGCTTGCGAGTGACAAGCTTTGCCCTCTCCCTCCTTTTTCAGAGCGTAGATGGCCAGTTCTCTCTGCACTGACCTTCCTAAACGAAGTCAAAGCCAAAGGCACCAGCAACAGAGGAGAGCACTTCCTCACCCCGACACCCCATGCTCATGTAACTAACTGCCCAAAGGCCTCTCTATTTTTTGAAAGGATATTTTCGTCATGGAGACCAGAGCAGGCTAGGAGCTAGCTGGACAAGTTCACAATATCAGCTACGCCATGCTTTACTGAGTATTATCATACCTGTATTGAGAATAGCATTAATATTGAAACTATTTTTAATAAAAGAAGTTTCCAAACAATTAAACATACTATCTCCTCATTGTGCCTGGGAACGAATGCTTCAGAACACAGCAAACATTCAACAGTTCATCTGGTTAATCTAAAATATTCTGCTATGACATTTCTGCCATAACTGTAGGTAGCTTCCCCCAAGCTGTGAGTAGAAGCGTAAATGCATCAGGCAACTTCTGGCATATTTTTAACTTAAAGACGTAGAGTAGGACTGCACGTTTGGGAGTTCCTCTAGTACAATGAAGTATTCAATAAATAGCACTCCCCCACAATAGTTCGAGTTAACCTCGAAGTGGTCATTGACAGGTGCAAGGCTCAATATCCCCTTTGCAACCTCTTTGGTTTCATCACTCAGTTTTGGTTTAACTTTATGATCTTTAATCCAAAACCTCAGTAGGCAAAAGGCTCGTGTTTGTTTGGTTGTGTTTTTTGCTAGGGATTGAGCCGAGGACCTTCCCGCTGAGCTCCATCACCAGCTCATTTTTAAAGTTTGATTTTGAGACAGGGTCTTGCTAAGTTGCTCAGTGGCCCAGGCGGGGCTTGAACTTGCAATACTTTTGCCTCAGCTTCCCAGAGGGCAGAAATTGCTGGCCTGTGCTGCTGGGCCCAGCCTCTTGTGTCAACACTTCAGCAGACTTTAGTTTACGTTTGATGTTATTAGAAGCCAATTAGCTAATTTTCAAAATGAGGAGACAAAGAATTAAAGTATAATCCTGCGCCTTCCCTTTCAGTTTGCCTTCTGGCCATTCAAGTTCACACAGCCAGACTATCCTTGAGGGAGGTGACAAGGTGGATTTTAAAGGAAAATCAGTGAAACACGTGGTCCGTGGGACCCTGTGAGTGAAGCCACTGATCCTATGGAGTCCAGATGCAGAACAAAGACCAGATCCCAGCTACGGGCACCTGCTACCTGTGCAGGTCTCAGTGGGCCACGAACTCCAGGTCTCAGCTCTCCGATTTATGAAATGAAGATGGCTTACAGGCCTGGTGGCGTGTAATCCCAGGACTCTGGGAAGCTGAGGCAGAAGTATCACAAGTTTGAACCTAGCCTGAGCAACTTAGTCACTTCCTGAGACCCTGTCTCAAGATGAAAATAAAAAATAGACAGGGGATGTAGCTCAGTGTGAAAGCCCTGGGCTCCATCCCCACTACCACAAGAATTAATATGAATGGAAGATGTCAAGCCATGTTGCACAGAGCAATGAGGAGACTGGAGCAGGGCTGGGGAGGAGAGGGGTGAAGTGTATGGAACTCACAGAGCCCTGGGCCCAGAGGATGAGCCGGCCGAGTTGCAGCCAAGGCCGTGGCCGTTTCTGCTCTTCCTGGTGGAGTGAAGGCCCTTCCCTCTGTTCAACTGGGCCGAAATCTGGACTGTCCACTCCCCAGCTGCTAACCTTAGACAAATCGCTTAACCCTTTGTGGCCTCCTGTGGATGATGTAATCCTGTGATCCCCTTCAGCTCCGGAAGCTTTACTGAACCTCGGGGTATTGATTTTATCCTAGAGACACTTGCGTTGGATTTGCAGTTTCCACAGGAGTGAACCTCCATTCGTGGGCCATTCTGGGATACGTTTTAACAAGGCCTCATTCATCTCAGGCTAAGAGCTCACGTACAAGCTTCAGGTTAATTTATTGAGCTTTTCTGTGGGCAAAAGTGAGTTTAGTGACAAACAAGTATCCCGTGACCTCAGGGCAGTGTTACATTTCAACTGGTCCAATTGCATTATCACACTTCTAAAAAAAATAGTCAAATTTCCCCGTGTTTTGTCCTCCATTATCCTGCATACGGGTAATTATGTACAGACAGAATGTGTTATGTAAAAGAAGAAGCGGGTCTTGCTGTTCTGCAGTGCTGTTTCCAGTCCTCAGAAAATGTCCAGGAACGACATTTAGCAAATATCCAGCCACTGTCTCTTACCAGAGAGGCGAATGCACAGTAATATTACAACATATCCTTTAAGAGCCTCAGGAAAACTCAGCCTCAACAACTGGCTGTGCTTAATGACACTGGTGGCCTAGATCTGGGGATCAGACTGAACAAATTAACACTTGTGGCTCTTCTTGGTCTCATCATAGAGGCCCCTGAAATTTGATAACTTTAACAAACTTGGTTTCGTATCTAGTCATAGCTATCCCAACCACTGAGCAGTTTTAACTAGGTTCCCTTTTTTGTTCTCCTGCACCATTTCCACATTTTGAGAGAAGTCAGATTATTATGATTGCAGATGTTCTTAGGAAAATTAAGACTGTGTGAATTTCTTACTAATAACTATGCAATCATAATGCTAATTTTTGCTCCCTGTTTATTGCGGGCCAGGTACTGTCCTGCTGGGTTTCTCATATTACTTCGGTTAATCTGGATAACCATCCTACTGAAGCAACATTGTCGTCCCCATTCCACAAGGAAGGACACCAAGGTCAGAGAGACTGCTGGACCCAGCGAGGACTCCCCAGCTGGGGAATGGTGAAGCTAGGACTTCACAAGGGCTTCACAGTCACAGGGATCAGTCAGCAGACGCTGACAAAACATTAGCATTTCCGGAGGTCATTAGAATACTTTCCGTCTCCTCATCTTCTCACGAGGTCCCCTCCATGGCCATCTTAGAGAGAGGCAGTGTTTGAATGCACGTTCTGCAAGGAAGGTGACTTGGTGTGTTTTGGACTGGCATAGGCAAGCTTTTCTTTTTTCCTAAGGGACTTTGCTGGGGATTTTTTTGTACCATTGGTAGGAGCACCTGAAGCCGCCTCAGAGATCCTAGACTCTCCCACTTTATAAATGAGCCTGCTGGGATTTACAGTTTGCTCAGCAGTGAACAGCAGTGGCAGGACCACTGTGTTGAGATGCTTGCAGTAACTGGCCAGAGCTCCGCCCCCTTTCCCACATTTCTGCTGTGCCCCAGCTGGTGACCGTGGGCCATCTACTCAGCCTCTTTGTGCCTCAATTTTTCCTCCCATACAACAGAAAGAGTGGCGGTGCCAAGGTCACGAGACTGAGGAATAAATGCGATAATGTCTGGGTAAAGTGTTAATAGTGGGCGTGACTCACAGAATATTGTTACAGTTTCACTAGTTTTATTTCAAGTAGAATCAACTGCTGCTATTAAATAGCATGATTTCCTGTGGGCTTCCTTTACATTGGCAGAATCATTTTAGGTTTAAAAATCTATTGTATAGGGGCACCATGGCCTCCTGGCTCAAAGCGTGACTTCCAGGGATGATATGACATGTTAAATGGAAAAGGGATACGGCATTTGACTCATACAACCAATTGTCCAAAAGGAATCTACATAAAGGAGTGAGAGATTTAGAACAATTCCACACACACACACACACACACACACACACACACTGACACACACAATCAGTGAATGTTAACTACTCTTCTTAAGGCAAAATTCAGAGAGGTAGACTAAATTTGCTACTCCGTTGTTGGGGTGACCAAAACTAAAAAGTTATGTAAGTACTAAAAAGTCTTAATTAGTTAGCTATGTCAGGGCAGGAAACAGGAAGACCCTAAAAGCCTTGAACTTGTGCTACTGCAGTGTCCCCAGCAGACCCCAGAACAAGCAGGACAAATGTGGGCCCCTGGGCATATGATCAGGACTAAAGAGCTGAGTGGGTGTCCAGGGACTGGAGACCCGTAGTGGCCCACGGGGCTGGGCGTGGCCACTGACCTGTCCACTGCATTTATTGAAGCTGGCTGCCTTGGAAAGACTGGCGTGCTCTGAGCTCCCTGCCCCTGTCACCAAGTGCCAGAGTAAAGGTCAAGAGCTCTATCAAGCTGTTTAGACAAAAGTCTTTTCTACAGTCTTCTTTTTTGTCATTTTGAATTTCTCAGAAAAATATATTTTTAAATTTTATTTACCTATTTACTTTGGAGCTAGAGAACTTTAAAAAAACTCCAGCACCATAATATTAGTACAAATCAAGAATATGAATTTGTTGTATTTTCAGTAGAATATTATTTTGCCATAATATAAAAATACATTTTATAATCATGTGATTTAAAAATAAGTTTTTCCTGTATTAAGCATTGTAAGGCAAATATTTTCCACTCACAGTCAGTAAAAATAGAACTGCTACTTAGGGTGTTTGTTTCTGATAGAACCAGACTACTTTTTATTACATTTTTTGGGGGGGAGGGGGGAAGGGGGCTAAAATCATTGAGTGAATATTTAAAATATTTAGACTAAGTTTTGAATGACCAACTCTTCAAAGCATTTTAAGACTCTCCTTTTTTTTTTTTTCCTTTCCAGGAAAATCACCTTTGAGGTCTTTTTCTTCAAAAAGACATGAGTTTCTTTAAATGAATACAGAAGTTATGGGTTTTTAATTTGTTTATTGAGCCACCCCAAGCTGGGGAGCTCAACTTTAGTAAGCACTTGGACAGCCTGCCTCTGTCAGAAGAACTGATGAGTTCCTTGGTTTCAGCACCATCTGACCATGTGGCATGATGTCAGAAAAGCACTGGCCTGGTGTTGGAGCCAGCGGTTTTGGCCACAGTAAGAGTGACCCTGTCCAAAACCCCCAGTCTAGACCTTCATCTCAGAGCCAGAGGTCGCTTAGGGATTCTACCATCGGGAAATAGATAATTATTCCACCATAAGTGGGTTCCGACCCTTATCCTTCACAACGTCAGCCAAGATGTGGCCACTCGTAGCCAATGGGACACTTGGCCGGCCCACTACTAAGACGATGTATTGTACCAACAGCTAGGTGGACCTTGCACAGCTGCACCTGGAGCGCCACCAGGTGTGGCCTGCCTCAATGACCTGCCCTTCCAAGCCTGCACTGTGACAGAGGCAAGGAGAGGACCAGAGCCCAGTCCAGGTGGTGGGGAAAGAGAATTCTGGGAAAAGACAAAAAAAAAAGCTAAAGTCAGGCTAGAGCCTCTGGGAATGTTTTTGTCTAGTAGCGAGCCGTCAGTCACTTGATTACAGATTATCTTACGTATGAGCAAGAGTTTTAAAATGAAAAATGACAGAGGCTTTAAGTCCTTAGATAACAGTCTTTCAGCAGATGCATGACTTAGTATTAATTCATATATTTTTCAATATCTAAGAAATTCAACACAGCATTGTATCGCAGACATGAACCCTCTAGATACTAGAAAATACTAAACAACTAGTAATCATAATGGCTGAGCAAAGCTATGTGAAAACTTAAAAGCAATCACTTTTAAGTTGAGAAACAAGTTACTGTTGAGCTACAGCTCTGCCTTCAAAAGGAAGAAAATCGGAAGTTACTTACCTGTGTCTAGGTCAATTGATGCAAATCAAGGCAGACCATTCCTGGGTCTCAGTGTGGGAATACTTGTACCGTCAGCCTGCTTGTAGAGATAGAACCGAGGGAACACAGTATCACCGGTAGCCGAGGCCCAAGCTGCTGCCCTTCTGGGGACATACACAAATCGCTTTCCCATCAGTTCAGGACACGTGCCCAACAGCATGTCACAAGTCAGGTGGGCCCTGTGCGAGATTAAAAAAATGCAGACATGAGTCACACACCATTTTGGACCCCAGGAACTGGCAGCAGGGCTTGTTAGGGGGGTAGACACAAAACTAGTAATTTCAATACAGCGCAAATATTGCACGATGGTTCTGGGGACCTTTCGGCTGAGTCCTGGGAAATGAGGAAAATGTCAGGCGCAGACCAACAGGAAAGGAGAGACAGCCAGGGGGACGGCGAGAGCAGGCGGCAAGCCACCCAGCGGGCGAGGATTCCTTCTTCTATTCCAAAGAATGTCAAATTACAATCAGTGTATGTTTATCATACAGAACGGTGGGCTTCTTCATGACATTTCATACACATCTATAACATGTTGGCTGCATCCACAGTCCCTCTTGTCCCGTACAACTCTCCTCCTCCCTCCCTCTAGTCGTCTCTCTTCCATTTTCATGCCTTTTTCCCCCTACTTCATTCTATAGAAGGGAGGAAGCATGCAATACTTGTCCTGAGTCTGATTTATTTTGCTTCACCTGATCGCCTCCAGTTCCCTCCATTTTTCTGCAAATGACATGATTTCACTCTTCTTCGTAGCTGAGTAATACTCCATTGTGTATTTATACCACATTTTTTTTGTATCCATTCACCCACTGATCATCTAGGCTGATTGTATAACTTGGCTGCCTTGAATAGTCTTACGGTAAACACAGATTGTGCAGGTATCTCTGTGGTAGGCTGACTTTGAGTCCTGCAAGTGTATACTTAGGAACATGCTAGATTTTCACTTAAGAAAGTACTAAATGCCTTAGCCACTTAGTTTGACTTTTCCTAGGTGTACGTGCAAGAGCAGACAGAGTGAGGTGTTTATTTTGAAAATAAAAATCAAGACTACATATCTCTGTATCTACACACATAGATAGGCATCTCCTTTGTAAGCAGTAGAACCATGTTTGAAATTGAGATTAAAATGATCAGGACGTGAAAATACTCAAAATATGTACATTCCTCACAATTAGATATTTAATTGTTCCCCATTTATATCTGACTTTTACCAGTAAGATTTCCAATTGAGAAGTATCCATAGTCATGAAAAATGAAATTATGCTATGAAATATATGAAGTGTATGAAATTAACAAGCCATTCTTATTAGATCTAAGCTATCTTCATGAGCAAGAATGACTTTTGTTGAATTAAGTATCACTTGAAAATTACCATTTGATTCACAATTTCCAGTTCTGGAAGCCATTCCCCACTGCATGTATGAAGAGATAGAACCAGGAGAGCCAGTCACTTGGCAACGCTGTTTGTGCCCCTCCCAGCGTGGTGGGGAAACTGTGCCCATCCTTGTGTGCTGTCAAAGCTGGGGCAGCGCGTGGCAGCACATGCTCATTGGGCCACAGGTCTTGTGCAGGATCCAAACGTCATAACTTCAATGTATTCCAGTAGATGTTTGCATCCGCTTGCAGCATTGTTTATAATTTGTCTTTAATAGCATGTATTCTGTTCTTATTACCGCCCCCCCCCCCCACACACACACAGAAGCTCATAACAAAAGGAGAGATCACTCAAGACCCAGGCACCCTCTGGAAAAGAATATTCTTTGTGAACTGGCATGAGAAAATGACACTTTTGATTTCTGAAATGCCAGTTGTTTCTAGAATGTCACTGAGAACAGAACTGGGCAGGATAATATGAGATAAATACAGCTTGGTGCTTTGTTTATTACCCACAAAGCTGCAAACAAAAAGATACAGGTGAAACTCATTTATTTATTCACTTTTTAATACAAATCTTCTACTAATATAATAAAAATCATATCCACTTATTCATTTGATTTTCTTATGCAATCACTTAATTCTTCAAATCTTTTCAGTCTATAAACAGTCAAGGTACAGATATAAAATGCAATTATTCTTATGAAAGTAAGAATTTCACAAGAGTGCTTCTCATCTTTAGATACAGTCCAATAGACATTGTCAATTGAAGTTTTATTGTCAGAGCCACTAACACAGCTTTCATAGAGATATAGCGTTGGTAAGAGGTATGAAACTTGGAAGTACTGTAAAATGCTGTAATTAATATGGCGTGGGAAACAATGCGGGGAAGCAAACAGAATCCTCGATAAAGCTCAAGGAAATTGAAAGACTAATTTGGTGACCTAAATGCTAATCCTGCCGCTTATGTAACCTCACAGCCCAATGGGCTGGCAGCACAGAACAGCACGTGAGTGCCGGCCTACTGTATTGTACAGTGGACAGCTGGTTTACAATCCTTTTTAGAAGAAAAAAAAAAAAGGATTGCATTTATAATAATGGTCACAATAAAATTTAAGAGACTAAAAAATAATTTGAGTACATTACTAATATAGTATTCATGTTTCCTCCCCATTTAAAAAAATACCTTCTCACAGAGAGAATAAACTGGCTGACATCATTTTAAAGCACGTGTTGCTGAGAAGCCAAAACACAATTGCCAGACTCCCCATCCTGCCGATCCCCTGGACGCCAGACTGTGGGAGCCTTCTTCTCTTTCTACGGTGTACTCTGAGTTGGAGATAGGGTAGCAAATGCATTTCAAGAGTTCCTTCATTATTATGTGAATGAAAAGAAAATTTAGTAATGTTATAGCTTATTAAGAAACAGAATGCTGAGAAAAAACACGCCGGCTTTGATTACGTCAATGGCAATTAGACACGACACAGAAAAACAGGACTGAGCATCTGGCTGGCCTGTAAGTGCGAATCATCCTCAAGGAAATACCAAATCAGAGCTAAAAAATAAATAAAGTGATGTGAAAAGAAAAAGGAACATATTTCAGGCACGATTAGGGCCGTGAATAAAAATAATCCAAGCTGATGTGTGACAACTTCTAATGCAACATAATTTTAGAAGATTACTTAGCGATCGCGTAAATGCGGCATGCCTGAAAAACGTTAATTAAGCTGGCTGCACAATGGTTGAGATGTATAATTATTTAGCTGCACTCCCACAGTCGTTTGGAAGGAAATTGTGAATTGCAGCCCTCCAAGGCTGGTTTGGATTATAAGCCAGGGAGATGAGGGTGGATTACGTAACCTGGCCTATCTGCTGGAAGCAACAGCACCCAGGAAGTGGGACAGGCTGACACACTGGCCTCCGCCCTCGCTGACCCAGCGGAGGCAGAGCAGCTAAGGCAACCATAATGAGAGTCACATCTTTGTGCTTAGCCCAGCGTCTTCTGGCATACCTTATTCGTGGGCAAAACTCAGCAATAAACCTCTGAGTTGGGTCTCAGGATGAATAATTTAGTTGCCATATCTTCGGGCTCATAAGCAAGCCTTGTCTGAAAGGCAGCTAGAGGAGTGTGTTGTTGGGAGGTGAGCCACGGTGCCTCTCCGAATCCAGAATGTTTTTACTATAAAGTTTAAAATTGACAAGTACCCGAGATTGATTTCCTGGCCTGGAATTACAGGTTTGGGAACTGGGTGGCTGAAGTGAGAATTAGGGTCACTGATAGAAGTTCTGACGGAAGATATGCTGGGATTTTGAGTTGCAAATTTATGAAGTGAAGGACACGGTGTGTGCACCCCAAATGAATGCCAGGGCAGAAGGCATGTCGCCTTCCTGTCTGGCTGCTTCATGTTGAGGTCTGTGAACAAAAATAAATACTTGGAGAGTAAATCACAGCACAGTGAGAAAACCCTCGCTTCGAGCAAATGGTAGGCCTGGCAAGCCTTGTCTGCCCTAGGTCCCCCCGCACGGATGGCAGCCTCAAGGCAAGCAACCAATTTGTGAGCACAGTTTCTGTCTCATACGGTCTGTCATGGGCTTAGGAATGAACTCGATCATACTTATACCACCACAGCAGATAGGAAAGACTCAGGGACGATTCCATGGGCAGTTTTTTTTTTTTTCCTGTTCTACTCTGCTTTTCACATCAATGGCTTATATTCTCTTTGTGCCCACAGTGCTCAATCATCATGGTTGTAAGTGAAAACCAGAGTGATTTGGAGCCCAAGACCTTGCCAGGAGGATTTAGCAGGACTGGGATCAGCTGCAAAAGTGAAGTGAACCCAACAAGTGTCGATTTTACAGGCACTGGAATTGATCTCAAACCAAATTTGTATAATTACATTAAAATAAAATAGGGATAATTCATTCTGCACCTACGTCCCTCAGTTTGAACATACAGGATTTTTCTTCCCCTTGACTCTTAATTAGAAAATTCAGAAGTGGTCAAAATAATTGTGAAAAGGATTGAGTTCATTGTGATGCAAGCCAGAGGGTATTTTACGAGAGGATTTGCTACAGAGAGCGTTCAAAAGACCTCTCTCTGAGTTTAATACTATGAACACAAACTCGTGGAAATGCCACACACTTCAAGTGAACCAGATGCTCTCTGGTCTCACCTTCTTGGAACTAGCCTGAGAACTTCCTGACATTCGAGGCAGAAAATGAGCCTTGGTGGCAAGGTTAGCAAAACTTAGGTTAAATCTGACCTTACTGCTCCGTGACATGCCTAGGAAAGGTCACATAAATGGCATCCTTAGTTTTCTTTCTACACTTGGTTTTCTTTAGATCACAAACAAGGACTCAAGACTGGATCCAACTGGCACAAAGGTGGTGGGAATTCTACTAGTGTCAAAAAAACAAGGCAACTCATTTAGGTCCCAAACCTCTCTGTCACTGTCCTGTGATGGAGCACTGATCATTGCCCAGCCTCCCTTAACTGTGTGCTGGAATGCGGGGGCTCTAGGGAGCCAGTCAAACCCCTCCAGGACTGAGGCGTATTGAAATATATTGACACCCCACTTCCAGGCTTCTGTGTGGAAAATCACTTTCCCATGATTTTATCCCTAGATGATGCAGATTTCTTCACATTTATTTCTGCTTAATGTTTGTTCTATAATTTTCGATTTCCCTGCATCTCACTCCCCCTGCTGCTGAGCTGGTGCATGCACATGTAACACAAATCAAGGCTATGTTTTCCCCTATCACAGGCTTTTCCCAAAAAAACAAATGGCCACCATTGTGGTCCTGTTCCCCAGTGTGACTTGGATGGTAAGTCATTCCATCCTCACTCTCCTTGCCATAGAATAAGCTCACTCTGCACGCTTCTTGAATTCTTTCTTTTATGGATCTAGGCTCATATTCTGTTCTTTTGTTGTTGTGTTTTATTTTGAGATAGAATCTTGCTCTGTAGTCCAGGCTGGTCCTGAACTCACTATGTAGCCCAGGCTGGACTCAGGCATATTAGAATGCTCGTGCCTCAGCCTCCTGAATGCGGACATTACAGGCATGCACCACCATGCCTGACTTGGCTCGTATTCTGGAAATGTGACCCAGCACCTGCTACACTTCACCATTTTCTCTTTTCTCTTAACTACAGAGATTTACACCTGCCATGCCTCTGGCCACTGTTTCTTCTCAGCAGACATTTATTGTAAACCTTTTAAATTTTGGGCCTTGGGTTTAAGAATGAAAGTATTAAAAGGATGCACTTCTAACCTTCAAGAAAACATTACATTCCAGTGGAGAACACTGATATGTAGCCACATACTTTAACATATGGCAGGCAGTTTATAGAGAGAGCCTAGCTGTTAAAAAAAAGCCTTTTAAACTCTAAGCCAGTCCTAAAATTGATCTCATTTGCAACAAGATGACAAATCTACCTTCTTCATGAGGGTTTTATGAAGAATAAATAGCATGAGCCGTATGAGGCCCTGTGCCTGGCATATAGTAGGTGCTCAATACATGCCAGCTATGATTATTAGTCAACAAAGGTATTGTCACCAGTGGTGATTACCTAGACTTCCTGGAATAGATGTTTTTGCAATTACTCACCTCTCTGAAATTTCTTTATCTGGTTTAATACAGCACTTTGAATCAGTTGGGCTCACCCAGAGAAGAGAGGCACCATAGCTGTGCGTCCTGAGTATGAAGCAATGGGACTGGGAGTGGTTGTAGGAGGAACTGGGAAAGTCGACCCCTAGGGAGGGGGTTGGAGTCTCAGGGACAATCTTCAACATGAGAAGCTAAGCATATTTCCCAGATGGAACCATGCACTAAAGACCACCAGGACAGCTGTGGGGCAACAGGAGAGCAGTGCTCCTGGGTAGTGCCATCTCTGGGGTCCACTGTGGTGTGCATGGTGGTAGGCCTGGGCTGCTCTTGATCTGTGGGGTCACCAGTCAAAAGGGCCAGATGTTGAGGGAGGTTAGAATAAGGTCAATCCATCCCACCAGAATCTCCACATCTTACTCGGTAACCCCCTCCCCCCCTCCCCAGGATAACAGTGGCCACTTGCTGACTCCTTCTGCACACTGGCTTTTTGGATAGATGATTCCCGCAGAATCACCCAGGGTGACAGTGACAACTTCTGAGAAGACCGATCCAGCCTACCAAGCTGACAGTGGTGAGAAAACACCAGGGCCATCTCTCTTCAACTTGCCACATATATACACCTCTGTGACTGTATTTAATTTCCAAACAGGGACAATACAACATCAAGCTTCTGACTTAGGCGATGAAGCTCTCTCCCACACACCTGAAAACACACCAGCAACCGCTACAAAAGAGGATACGAATCTGGCATATTCTTTGGCGAAGGATGTGTATTTTTCTGTGGCCGGATCACACTCAACCCTCTGCTACCCTTTAACTGAAACTTTGACACTTAATAAACTGCTATTCTCATAGCGGACTGGATGGGAGAAGAGCTAGGGTGGGAAGAGAGAGAAATTTCCATATTCCAGCTCCCTCCCCTTGCAGTAAGATGTCTCACGAATGCTTCTTTTCGTTACGTGGCTCTCGGAGGCAGCATTCACTGTGTTTTGTTTTTTTTTATCATATCTCATAAAGACTCCCACAGAAGAGGACTTCCAAAACTGCTAGAGAAAACAGCAGGAATGATGGGATAAGTGTGTTCACGGCGAAGGGAAACATTTTGAGGGTGTTAACGGCAAGGTGTTTTTTCTGCCATAATTTTTATTTAAAAATAATTGTATATTTTGATCACTTCTTGCATAAGTTACACCTTTTGCTTGGAAAGTTGACTCTCCTAGTCCTGGTCAACCCTTGAATGCAGAAGTCGAGGCAGGGATTTACGGGCATCCTTCTTTGCCTTCTGGGTCCACTGCCTTCCTGGCTAAATTTGAGACCTAGTACTCTGAATGCCCTAATAAGCAAGTTTGGGTGATTTGACCTTGAATTACCACAGGTTTGACTCTTTGGCCTCAGAAAAGCAAGAGACTCAAAAGCAAAGCCATGCATTATGTAGAGCAGGGCCTCCAAGCTCCCTGGAAATCTCTAAATATTAATTCACTTTCCATCGGTGTATTTTCCCTGGTACGAGATCATTTGCCAAGTACTATGAGAAGTATGTTCTCCACATATTATAAGAAGGACGTGGTTCTCGAGGGCCCAGAACTCTCCCTTTAACATCACACACATACAGTGGACTTCAAGTAACCTCTGGTTTCAAGGGCTTGCCGTAGGGGCTACATGTAGGTAAAAACACAGCTTCAGAGGAGGTAAAGACACCTGCATATCAGGTTCAATACTCCAGGATACTCTGTCCCATCGAGCTAAGGACCTAAGCTGGTATTTTACCGAAATGAAGTCTGAAGTCACATATACCAGAACTTTTGAAAATCAAGGTAAACAGCATGTGGCCTCATACTGAAGAAGCCAGTAATGAGCAAATATCCTCCGGACAGAACTGCAAACCTCCACTGGAGGCAGTTCTGGGCACAAGGAATTGGCAGATGTCAAGAATCAGAAAGAGCCGATGTGGCGGGTAGAGCAAAGAAAAGGGACCTCACCGCTCCCTAAAGGAAGTTCGTATTGCTGTAACTGTTTCTCTAGCTGCTACATTTCCCCTGTGTTGTGATTATTTATAGGCAGTCAAGAGAGGCTCTCTTTTTCATGTGTAGGTTCCAATTAAAATCTGGCAGCAATTCGCAAGCCAGGGAAGGCAACGCTGTGTGTTTGCGTCACAGATAATGTGTGCAACCTGGTGCCCGATTCTAAGGCTCAGCTTCTTGTTCTAGAAAAAATAAAACCTTGGAGCCCTTTCTTTACCAGGTAAGCTTCCTGAGAGCTTGGCCAGGGACACAGCATCTGACAGAAACTTTGGGGTGGTTTCTCTCCATGCGTGCCCACTTCCGTAAGCAGGAAATCCTATCTCTGTACTATGTTCTTTCGTTATTGAGCAATAATATGATTTTAGAGTATGGATTTTCCCACTGCTTCTCATAGTTCAGTGATTCCTGGCCACATCAAGGAACCCAGACACAAAACGTGATGCTTTCTGAACATAAAGAAGCTGCGTCCTCAAGTCTATTTTGAGAAATAATGGTGTCAGCAACACCTCTCAGCTGAAATTATTGTCACCACAAACAGCCCCAACCAGCTGGGAACAGAAGGGCTCTGACCACGCAGGCATAGATGCCATTTCCAGATGAGAGCACGGCCGGCATTGGAAGAGGTCAAGATTTCCTGTTGTTTTGTCATGATGATTGACTCTCAGATATTTGGGGGACAAGAACAATGAGCTACAAAGAAAATCTGAGAAATCATCATTATTGGGGAGAGATGACTATCAGATAACAAAGAGCATTTGTAAGAAATGCTACTCTACAAAGTAGATCCTCAAGCCATGTGGCCTGGCAGTGTCACCTGTGTGTGGGGACAGGGGGTGGGAAGCAGATATGAAGTAACTCAAGACTCCACACATTGTCCTGAGTCTCTTCTGCTCCTATCTGCAGGCTGGGCCTCTTTACTCAGGCATGGACCTGTGGGTGTCCAAATAACTGTGGGGTGCACCAGGGAACAAGCCGATTGGTGACCCTCATGGCATCCACACTGGACCGTGAACTTCACACAACACCACAGTGGGTTCCCGGGAGTCCAGCCATGAATTGGAATAGGACCTGTTATTCCCACCAAATGAGCTGGCCCAGAGCGGGAGGATTCACTCATATAAGCAGGTTTGAATTCGCATAGTGCTGAAGAAGCAGGAGCTGGTTCTAAGAACCAGAGAGTCTATCTTAAAATATAGTACCAACACTTATACTAGATCAGTGGATAATTTTTGGTCTGACTGGGGAAATTTGGCAATATCTATTAGTTGTTGCTGTCAGGGAATGTGTGCTTGTGTGTGGGGTGGGGGGGGGTGTGGGTGCACTGGCTTGCCTTTTTCGTATCGAACAGATAGAAGCCAGAGATAATACTAAGCATCCCACAATGCAGAAGATGTCCTCTAGTGTCCAGGATGAGCCATGCTATGATGTGTTCACTATAACCACAAACATCTTGCATCCCCTTCCTTTAACAGGTTGGGTCTATTTCCCCAAATTGGCCTCCCTTAACTGTTGGAATGTGGCAGGTGTCATGGTCAAAGCCAGAGCTGAGGTCTCAAGAGGCCTCTGAGCTCCTGGCAGTGCTCCCAGGACTGCCCTTAGAGTACAATCCAGGACAAGGCCTCTGATGGAACAGCAAGTGGACAGAAGGGTCCAGAGGTCCCAGATGAACCCATAAGACAAGCAGAGGGACCCACAGCTAACCCACAGCATGGTGAGGAACGATCAGTGTCCCCGACATTGCTAACATCTGGGCTGTTAGGCTGGGCACAACACACAATGGAGACACAGCTCCACCAGGTCATTCTGGTCCAGACTGAGTTTGCTTTCCCAGGTTGCCCACCCTGTGTCCACCAGGCCAGCTGGAAGGGCCCTGGAGAACACAGCATCTGAAACTGTTGCTTTATCCTTTGTCATGACCAGCCTGCCAACTTCTGCAGGGTTTTATGTGGATGCCATCCCTCCTCACCAGGGAAAGACTGGTAGCCAGCACTGGCCTTCTCTGTTGCTTCTGCCTGCTCACCTTGTGCGGGAGCCATGGGCCTCATTGAGGGGAAGCAGACGGTGAACGTCATGGTGTGGCCTGGACGTCCCACCCCGGGAAGCTGACCTGCAGTTGCAGGCCTCTGTATCCTACGGGCCGTTCCTCTGAGCCCCCTCCCCCAAAACAAAAGTAACAAAACCGAGCAGACTCCAAAAGAGAATGTGATTCTACTTACAAGTCCTGGGAGGGTGAGGAGACTATATTCCTCTGGGCAGCAGCCCCAACCCGGTTGGCACCAGGAACAGGTTTTAGATGGGGTAGAGTGGGGGGTTATTCGGATGACCTAAGTCCATTACTTTTATGTGCACTTGACCTCTATTATTCTAACATAATGTATGAGCTAACTATAGACTTGGCCATGATGCAGAATCAGTGCGGGCACCAAGCTTGTTTTCCCATAAACAGGTGCCCACGTCTAGGGCTGAAGGGAGACAGTGACATCAGCCACTGATCTGACAACTGAAAGGGGCCCAACCTGGGCAGTGGCTGTAAATACAGAGAAGGCTGCGCTAGCGCCCTCACAGCTCGCCTCCCGCTGGGTCCTGCGTCTCCTTCCTGCCTCGGGGCACCCAGCTACTCGCCTAGCCTGCTTGCCCACACTGCAGCTCAGGAGGTCGGGTGCCATGCCCCCCGTCAGCAGGGTCCCTGCAGCCGGCCTTGAGGGAGCTGGGGATGGCGCTCCAGGGCTCAGAGCCGAGCTCAGACCGCCTGCCGGCCTTCGGGTGTGCCAGGGAAGGTCGTTGTCCCTACAGCAAGTAGTTCATTCTGTCTCCCGTGCAAGGCTCCGGATTCAGCCCCTGGACAGCTCCACGTCCCCCGCTGCGTGGCGCCGGGAGCAGCGCGCGGCGTCCTGCTGCGCCCTCTGGTGTCGGCCGGGCGCTGTGCAGTCAGCCACCATCTCGGGGAAGAAAGATCCGGGAACAGCAAAGCCCAAAAAAAGCCCCCGGGTGCCCCGCTGCGGGCACCCCCTGCGCGTCCCTGCCGAGGTCTGCTCTGCGCAGAGGTGACGTGTGCGCCAACTCTTCAGCCTTCTACGTAGGGCGTCCTGAGTGCATGCTCACGCCGATCGATTTAATTCTGTATTAACTAGTTGTAAAGTTGAGTGATTTCTCACACGAACTAGGAGCAAAGTAAGTGACATTTACTGAGAACTCGCGGTACGTCAGGAACTACACTGAGTATGACAGAAATAATCTCATCTCACGCTCACGTTGGACCTAGCCGGTATTATGTTATTCTCGTTTTATAGGGCAGGATATTGATGTTACCGAGACTTGATTTGTTTTCCTAAGCGGTGGAAACGTAATGAAGCCAAGCAGGGAGATTAAATCCACCCCTTGTGGTCATAAGATTGTTTTCTTGCTTCTTATACTAAGTTCTCGAATGGGTTCATGAGGCAAAGGCATACACATTTCGTGGTTCTACAGTGACTATGCAACTTTCTCTAGAAATGCTCTGTTGCACTCTTAGTAGAAGACCCGTGGGGTGTGCACTTGTGCGTTTTCACGCCTAGCGTTGTGTCAGCTTTACTTTCTACTATAGCGCAGAACACGCTAGGATGTACAGTAGTAAGTAGATTGTGCTGGCATATTGTGTGTGTGCGTGTGTGGACAGGCTGGAGAGGGCTGCACAGTGAGACTCTACCTCAAAAAAAAAAAAACCCAATAACACACACACATTTATTTCAAGACAAATTGTGCCTATGCTGAATATGTACAGTCTTTTGCATGTCATTGCTCTCTAAAGCAATCTAATAAGTATTTACATTGTATCAGAGGTAACAGGTCATCTGGAGATGACTTAAAGTACACAGAATCGTGTGCATGTGTTATATACTAACTACACGGTTCTATCCAAGGGCCTTGAGTATCCTCAAATTATGGTATTCACGAGGGTTCCTGGAACTGGTCTCCCATGGAAACTCGGGCATGCCTCTCTCTCCCCCACTTCTCTCTTTTAAGATGGCAAAGGATTTCAAGATGAAAAGCTGGGCGAGAATTGCTGCCCTGAGGAGGGAAGCGACAGATGTCTGGGCAGCACTGTCCCTTCACCCCACCTTCACTGCATCGTGTCACCCCACTTCCATCCCATCCCATCCCATCTCCCCACCATCACCTGTCTTTTCAGTCTTGGACTCTGCAGAAGAAAGGGCCAAAGGAAGTAGAATGAAAGGTATTAAAGATAAAAGCCGTATTTAATGAAATAGAAAACAGACATCAATGAGACCCTTGGTGCCAAGAGTTAATTCTTTGAGAAAAGATGAATAACTCAGACAGGCCTCTGAGAGTGTTATTCAGGAGACAGACAGCACGCAAGTAACAGGATGAAAGGGGCCTTGATGACAGAAACCTCCAACACTGACTAGGTAAGAAAGCTTAGTGGCCAACTTGAAGCCTGTGAATCTGAAAATTGAGTGACAATGGCACGAAGTGTCTTTAAACCTACCACACTGTTCCAGAACAAGGATAGAAAACCTAAATATTCTTCCAGTCATTTACAAAAGGGAATCAGTTGGCAGGTAGCTTCTGCCAGAACCTCTCAAAGGTCTGTGTCTCCCTGCAGGCACATTTAAGGGGCAACTGATTCCAAGTTCACACAGATTCACCTAAAGACGTACATGGGCTAGAATGATCTCAAGACCAAAATGCTAAGCAAGAAAGGGAAAGGAAAACCAGCCAAACACAGCAAAGTACTGAATAAATCAAGGGTGGAAGACTGATGGAGCCGTACATAAGAAAGATAAGAGATCGTGTCCTACATGGTGCTATCGCAGGACTAAAAGGATGGATTAAGATTAGGAAAAGAATTCATTGAAACCATCACGTAACAGTTTAAAGGGGAAAATCACATCACTGTCTCAACAGTTGGAAGGAAAGCTACCAGTCCCACCCACTTCCCGTCATGAGAAGTTACACCATCCAGCGCAGGCCTCATTCTTAGTAGGGACACAGAGAAAAGACAGTCTTTAGAATTTGTAACAGAAGGAAGAAGGTGGCTCTCTTTGTCCCTTTCTCATCCTGGGACATAGTACCTGACACTCACAACGTGAAGAAGAAAAGTTTTCTTTTAGCTTACAGTTTCAGAGGGTCTCAGCCCATTTGTGGGTGACTGGCCATGGCAGAAGGCCCTGGCAGAGGGTGGCCTGGCAGAGAACAGCTGCTCGTCCCATGGAGGCCAGGAAGGAGAAAGCCAGCAGGGAGGACATAGCAAGAGACATGTACCCTCCCAGGTCCCGCCTCAGTGATCTGGCCCTGCCATCCAGGCTCCGCCTCTCCACAGCACAGGAAATCAGTGGATTACACACACACACGCACGCACACATGTGCACACACACACACACACACACACACACACACACACACACACACACACTGACACAATTCAACCCCATGGTCCAATCACTTTCCAAACACGTGAGACTTGTGGGGAATATCTCAGATCAAAAAGACAACACCAGCTGCTGGCTGTCATATAGCTCGTGTTATACAGGATAGGCCCAGGGGAACAGAACCATAGAAATAAAACTGTATATGCTTGGAGAGGTAAAAGAAGGTGTTATTGACAGATGATAGCAGTGTTAAAGAAAACCCAAATAATTTAAAGAAATGATTGAAATCAATAAAAGTTTAAGGATTCCAGGCAACATCAATATAGGAAAGTGAATTGTGTTTCTAAACACAATCAATAATCATTTTAAGATACCATATAAAACAGTAAAAACTAAAATTCTCTCTGAGATAGAGCACTTTAGGACAGTGCTATAGAATATTTTAATTGTTTTAAATGGTATCTTAGACTTGCGATCCTCCTGCCTCAGCCTCCTGAGTACTGGGATTACAGCTGTGCACCATCACCCCTGGCTAGTATCTTTTAATTTTGTCATATGATGAAATTAAAAAATGAAATGCTCCGGTTTTCATGAGGTTTCTGGATCTGGTGTCATCTGTCTTTATTTATTTATTTATTTTTTGCTCCATGTATCTCTTCTTCTGAAACCTTAATTAGATAGGGCTCATTCATCCCCTTCCACGCCAATCTTTTTCTGGGCTGCATCGTGAATGCTTTAGATCTGTCTCCTCACTGGCCGATTTTCCCAGTGTCATCTACTGTGTCCCAGTGTTCCATGGTGCGTCACTCTGCTTCTCGGGCGTAGAAGCCCCTTTGCAGGTCATCCTGGAAGGGCTGTGTGCTCTGTGTTCTACACCCGCCACCTTCGTGTCCTTCCGCCTACTCAAGCCGTGCAGATTCGCATATCCGAGTTGATCGCTGCCCCTGACGTCTACCCAGGTCTCTTCCCACTCTGCCCATCCTGCCACCCTCATTCATTCATGAGTTTTGATTGAAAGCGGCTGACTTTCTTCTGCATTTGAGGGCCAGGAATTCTCTGAGGCTGAGCTGAAGCAGCTGAGTTCCTCCAGGAAACGTGCGTTTGCCGCTGTGACCTGCTTCAGGATGCTGCTACCCTGTTCCTCTCTGAATGATCTGGCTGGCATCTTCTTGGGGCCGGTTGGTAATATGATCTCGGACCAAAAGCCTTTATGAAGACAAGTTGTGGAAGGTAGTCCTGCTTGCGGGAGATTTCTTCTTTCACCCGGCACCACGGGCAAGCCGCCTGGTTCACGTGGTAAGGCCTGTTTGATACCGACCGCGACCCCAAGGATCCCACACATACGCAGAGAGTGTGTGTTGAGTCCCCCGCCGGGACAGTCCCTGGAGTCTCACGAATACCCCTCGCGTGTGGTCAAGGGCGTGCGTTCTGGGGCACACCTGCCTCTCTAGGCTACTTCCACATCTGGGATCTGTAGATTTCCTAGCATGCTCCTCAGTGCATGCAGTTAAATCATTTATTGTTGTTTCATCCCGACTTCTTGTTCATCACAGTGAGAAAGTCATCCTCAGCGGTAGTAGCTACTTAATATCACAAGAAACCGGAATCCTAGGTTTGTCCTAAGTGTCCTGCTTTTCCAACGACTCTTTTTTCTCGTTTTTCTTCTTTTGAATTGTTTTTTCTCTTTCTTCCTATACTAATGTATGACTCATCATTTCTACTCTTTTAGTGTTCACCTACCCAAAGAATGTGTGCACGTGCCACTACCTAATTACACCTGCACGGTCACAGAATCTGGGAAAGCTAAGCCCAGTTTGTATGTCTTGTATAAATCAATATTTCAGCTCATTCTTTGTCCTTCCATTTACATATCTTTATTTTATTTAGAAAATATTTTTAAAAGATTTACCTAGATGTTACAGATATTTTTATTAACCATTTCCTGAAATAAGAAC